>JAOBRC010394679.1:0-12440 GCA_027575255.1 Scolionema suvaense
AGTAAATTTCTTGACAATCATCGGCCAATCCCATTCAAAAGTACCTTCCCATGGTTATTTACGTTCTTTTAGAGGATCCTAACGTAATTAAGTTATGTCCTTTCCTGGACCGAACTTCTCCTTTAAAAACTAAATAAGACATTATAACAGAACAAACAAAAAATTAGGAGCCTAAACGTTTTTTTCATGGAACACGCTCACTAGTTCAACTGACTAAAATACTCTAACAATTTCACACAAGAAACTTATGAGGTGTAAATTCAGATTCAATGAAACTATAGCGTTTTTTTCAGCAATCACTTAGCTATTGGAATCAGTGCTTGATGAAAAAACGTCTTATACTATGTATACTAACTTCACCAATAGTCGTGTATGTTAGCAGGAGCAAATGTTACAACAGCATTAGCTAATATGCAAACGGTCAACTTCTGACAGTCGGAAAACGGTAAAATGGCAGTATTGCTATCGCAGCAACACAACAAAACCAAGATTCAGTGATACAGAGTGTGAAATAAGGGCCAGTCATCAGTCAATGACCGGCGAAAATTCATGAAGTGATCAGCACAGTGATGATACCAATCAGTCATCCAGATATCACTGATCCCACTACTACAGTATTTGACGATAGGTCTTTAGAATCAGGGTGTGGTTTTGTGCTTCCCAACTTCTTAGTGATTTTCTGCTTGGTCTTTCTTCTCAAGTGTCTTGGAAAAAACTAGGCTTGTAAAATCAATTCCGTAAAATTAGATTTCCTGCTGCACTCAATCGTTGCGTCACCTGAAAGCAATTTCAAAATCAACCGTGGCAGCTGCGGCCAATCGGCATCTGCTGCAGGCAATTTACCACACAAACATAATGGGGGATTAGTGGTGACGCCGAAACTTTTTTTTCTTACAAAGTTATAAGTAACATTGACAGTTAAAAGTAATTTAGCCAGTTGGAAGTAATACATACCTAGTTGGAAGTAACAAATACTTCTTAAGCAATACTTTCAAAATGGCAGCCAGCAATGCTATTTTGCAGAGCTTAGACGTTGTGAAGGGGCAGTTTTCTGAATACAAAGGATAATGAAGAGTTGATCTGCTGTGTGTCAAGAAGTTGCTTCTGCTTCTTGCATGTTCGATGTTTATAACATCCATTGAAGGAAGTACGAATGCGTTCAGAGCAATCTTATGTTGCAACCTCCGTTGTGTAGAAGAAGTTAAACGTTTTTTCGCTGATTATAACGCCAGAAATGATGAGACTTAACGAAAAATGTCACCGGCATATACAAGCAGCAACAGTGAGTTTTCAGTTATTCTGCATTACAGATACCAGCACAGAAAAAATCATCAGGCCACCATGAACTTTAAAGAGATTCTCCAATCAAAGCTATCAAAGCGATTGAGGAACACAAATTGTTTGTTCAGCCTTAACTTTAAGTTAAGAAAAAGTACACCCCATACACCCGAGGAACACCCCAGGAACAGTGCACAGGGAGTTCATCAGAGAGACTAAGAGAGCATAAGGCGAATAACCAACAAATTTCCTACTCTACTCTCGACACATGATCACTCCCGCACTCTGGAAAATTCTGGAATCCAGTGCTCAAAACGCGCGCAAAGAAAATTTTACTTCCCTCTGGGTAACTTCCAACTAGCTAAGTTACTTCTAACTGTCAATGTTACTTCTAACCATGTAGGAAAAAAATTTGCGGTGACGCCGCTCTTGTCTAGCGTCCCAAGGCTTGTGACAATCTAGAGGATTCGCACCTTACAAAACTGGGAATTTGTGCTTTAGAAAACGAGGAATTCTGACGTATTCCTTGATTATATGACTACTTAGATTGTAAGTAGTAGCTAGTCTAAAGCATTGAGCAACAGATAGTCCAGGCTTCATTTCTAACTTAACTTTCCACAGCACTCTCCACTCCAGTTGAGCCTAGGCAACGAGTCAAGAAATTGGCATAGTTCTAGCGTCTTTACGCACTTTACCAGAAATAGTGTAGGCTTCCGGGGCTCTGCCCCATACCCCATTGGGGGCTCAGATCCCCTCCAAATCCCCAGTTTCATAAGGGAACGCTATAGAGTTCCCAACAAACTGAGTACGTGACGGTCACTGACTGGCACTTTACTGACATTGCTGGACATAGTGTCCAACGCTGCAAGAATATTTATTTCATGCTCTGTAGTCTCTCTGCAGTAATACCCAAAGGCAGTCCAACTTAAAAAAATCGTGCTATACCATATCACTACAAAACAAGATAATGTCCATATCCATAATTCATTATTTCAAAAGTCGGATGCCTTGTTCAAGTCATGGCTCTTTTCAATCGAAAAAGTGTAGTCTGCAATGAGTTCGTTTCTAAAAATCTACAGAAAATCTTTTTAAACCATTAAAAGCACAATAAATAGAAATATTCCCACAGAAAACTTCATCTTGTTGCATTGATCTATCCAGACACTCCTCAGGACAATTTTTTATAATCATCAGGTTATTTTAGTTTAGCCTTGATTATGCTAAAATTTTCAGGCACGGCGCTACTGGAGGGGTCCCGTGGGGGGGGGGGCACTTTTTTGACATTTAAAGATTTTTTTTATTATATTGACTTATCAGTTCACTGTCTTACGCCATCGAGCCCCCTCAGATTTCATGTGGCCCCCTCACATTGAAATCCGTGGCGCCGTCCCTGTTATGCTAAAATTTTTCATGAAGCCAGTGCCTGTTTATACTTGCAGTACACTTAATTTTTTAGTTTCAAACCATGGTAAAATGTTTTCTCTGATACATGAGGACAATATGAAAGCAAAAGTTGTTAAATTTGTTTTCTTATAACTCAGAAATTAGGAACCGTCTTGAAATAATCCTGTACAAAAAAGAAGGTTTTGCAAAACTACAAGAGATAACCTAGGTGGAAAACAATTCATTTTCACACGTAAATATTTCACTGGATGATAAATCTCACCCCCAGCTTAACAATATGCTTAAATCATGCTTAATTTTTTTGAAAATCTGAGCTTCAATATGCTTTACAAGCTTCATGCTCATAACAAAGGTGCATATTATGGTTCCTCCAGCACTCTCAGAAACAGAATCTTGCATTCGAGTTAAAAACTTTTACTACGTCAAACTATCTCCCCATCTAGTAAGTTTGTTACCACCTAGCAAAATTTCTTGGAGTATTATTACCTACAGTGGTTATGAAGTCTGCTACAAATATCATGATGATGTGATGTGCTTGTTTGGGATTGATTGTTATGCAATGAGCACTCACAGCATTCGTAACATTCAGGAAACTCTTCGTTATTAGTTAGAATACTGTGCTGCTATTACCCAATGCCGTTTTCTACTTTTGTCTTCTGACATTTTCATGCACCACTTACCGACAGCGTTTTCACCATGACAGCATTACTGAGTTATGTGGCCAATGAAATCAACAAAGCCAGAAAAGCTGCAGCGATTTCTTGCAAAGTAGCTGCAATGGCTGAGCTAAGCTTCATCATTTCTCACTCTTGGTGTGGCCAAACAACAATTGCCGAAGGGGGCAGGAGCTTGGCGGGATTGCACAACAGCTTTATCTCCAAATCTTTGGTGTTTCAGGTCTTCAGATATCCACTAATTATTGGTCATTAGCCAATAGATATTGATCGATGATCGATGATAGACTATCTTCTGGCAGTCATCATGGCCGACCAATTTCTGAAGTCAAACTTTACATAAGGTACATAGCAGGATTATTATAAATTGAATTGCCATGACAAAAGCTGTTAAAGCCACTCCTAAACACCGCTAAACTTCATTAGTTCAGTGCACCCATCCTGATTTCGGCACGTTTAATATGATACATAGGTAACAGTCAAATAGAATTGAAACAACACGTAAACAAACAGCAGGTTAATAAATAAATACAGGCATGCCTCATCTGTGATGTAATCACTTCACTCCACTTCAACTCAGCTCACTTCTTCAACACACAGCTTGCTTGAACAAACCTCGTAGGAATGCAGTCGAAGTATTCAAATATCTAACTTGGCAGATTGCCCATTTCAACCAACCAAGCTGGTTCTTATTGCAATCACAGCTACGTACACGTGTATGGTGGCCCAGCGTTGTATTTTTTGCACTGCTATGAGTCTCCTACCTCATTCCTCGTATGAAAATCTATTTGAAAGATAAATTCCAAATAATGCAATTACTTTTCGCTCCTCACTCGCAACTTAAAAACTGTTTTACAAAACATTTTTATGTTTCATTTGGAGCATATATTCGTTTTACAAAGAAAAATCAAAATACCTTATATTATTTACTTTCAAAACACCTTTTCGTATTTATTTCCCGCTTCAGTTTGTAAATGAGCTTAAAATTTCACACTGGCTTTTAAACATCACTTTCATATTCACTTTTGAAAAGGAACTAAAACTTATCTTTAATTCACTTTCGTCTTTTATTTCCAGTATGCTAAAGACAACGTTGGGACATGTTCACATGTCTCAAGTTGAACTAACTTTTTAAAACTGGATTTGGATTCAAAATCAAAACCGATTTTTAAATTTACTGTTATCTTGAAAATGACAATGCTGGAAAAGTAAGCTAACTTTGAATTCGAAAATCAAAATTGGTTTTTAATTCACTTTTAAGATGACAACGCAGGGACAGTTACGTAAGTTTTTAAAAATTGTTTTGAAATCCGCAATTATAACTATTTGTTAAATTTACTTTGATCATAAATATAAAAACAATGGGACAGTTGCAGAGGTCGTGATCTTAAGTTGAGATAGGTCTGAATGACTTTTTTCTCACAACAATGCTGGGACAGTCAATCAGCAGCGATCAATAAATAGGCAGAGTGACGTAAGATCCAAGATGGATACTCCACATTCACTATGATTGACATCACCTGAACCATATTTGAAAGTTTGATGTGTATTGCATCAGCATCAGAATTTAAAACTGATAGAAGTTTTTGAAGTGGCAACGCTGAGACACGTGAGCCAAATCTATTTTCATCTTGGGTCTTTGCTAAGACAACGCTAGGGCAGGCTGTCCAGGTTATGATTAATAATCGGGCAGATTGAAGCTCAATTGAACCCTGTCCTACCTAAGCTTTTTGGTGTTACAACACGGTGGGGGAGGGGATGTTTGGATTGCACCCCCGTCTGCTATTTATGAACCACATAAATACGATATCACTGAAACTTCGCACACAGATGCATTAAGTCAATAAAATCAATGGGGCATGACAGATAGCATCATTACAGAAATGATTCATTGTCAGATCTCAGAACCTGTCCTTTTGCTTAGAACATGTCTCAATTAATTTTAAGAATTCTCTAGAAGTTTCGTAGCCTAGCCCTAACCTCTCCTCTCTGCCATCTGCAATTCGTTCCTCAGTGCAGATTAGGCAAGAAAAGAGCTTAGCAGCAGCTCGCCTGATCTCTTGACCACTTTCAATGCGATTCTGCCGAGTTTGTAGAAATAAACCCATGTGCAGAGTCACCTGGACATACAACCCAACGTGAAAATTGATGTAACATCACACATAACGGCGATGTCTATGGTGCAGCCGAGGACAAGCTTCCGATTGGTTGGATTCACTGCGCTCAAGATTTGGTGCGTGCCACTCGGCGGTCACAGCGTGGAAATATAAAAGTCAGATATAAATGTGGAGCACGAACGGAGACCGGCGAGCGGCTGGGCTAGAAGTTTGGAAGAGCAGCATGCATTCAAAAAGCAGCAGTTTTTTCGAAAAATCGGAGGAGGGAGTGAAATCCACACCCCTCCCGCTACCCCTCCCCCTTAACAGGTAGAACCAGATTAAGATTGAATCTCCTCTGTGTGCAGTACTGTTTGAGTTATCAAATCATCTCCGTCCCTAGGTGGATGCAATTCAAACTAGCATTGTCCATTTATCCTTGGGGCTCACTTAATGTATATGACATAGGGGGATGTCAGGGGTTTCAAAAGTTTTTTGAGTAGACGGTGCAGTTGTTTTAGTAGACGATTAGAGATATTTAGAAATTGTGTTAGCCATGGCAACACCCTAGCCAGCGCAGCTAGGAAGCTAAAAGCTTACTTCATAGTTGAAGATGCTCAGAGCACCGAAAATTATACGCGTTAACAGGCCAAGTCCATCAAAATAAGTTTGATTTTTTCACTAACTCTGAACTGAATTGTTGCAAACAGACAGCAGATGTTTGCTAAAAACAATAGGCACACCAGACTTGATACAAAAATACTCTAGTAAGAAATTTCAAGGTGAAGTGAACCATTAATTAATGAGAGAACCATTTGCTCAAGCCAGGAAAAGGCTTAGTCCAACATGTAAAACTTCCCAGAGCGGCAAATGGTCCACGATGTTCGGTAGTGGTGCCATCTTGGACAGAAGCGGAATCTACCGCTGACTGACAGCAACTCACAGGTGTACAAGAGCGTTTCTCAAGCACTTAGTGGTGCAGAACACCGCTGCTGTTTCAAGCTTGATGGACAACAACAAATACTGATTGGAACACCGCAGGCAATCAGAAGACGGCTAAAGTTACTAACTAAAAGCACAACAAAAAAATGTTTGGAGCACTGTAGCGTAAAAAAAATTTAACGCACAGGAGGGAAAATCAAGCAAGAGCAATGCCAGCGGTAAACAAAGTAGCATGACCTTCACAGACCTGTAGCCAGCCAGTTGTGTTGTGATCGGAAAAAAGATGATCTGTGGCCTAAACTAACATGGCTTCCGTCAAGTGAGAGATTTTATAGAAATTGGCACGAAAAGTAGCCGGCGCGAATTGCCAATTTCTTGAAAGTAGCCGGCTCATGGAGCCGGCAGCCGGCTATTTTTTAAATCCCTGGAATGTACGGCTACTAACAATGGATACAGCTCACAAAATTTCCCTAATCAGGGGTTTGCTCTCTGCTTCATGATGCATAAAAGTACGTAAATTGTAGACATAAAGGCAACTTCTCAAACTCGAAAGGCAATTTCGGCAATCTACACTTACGATTCACCCAGATTTCGATGACGTAACAGGGTCTTGCAATGCCCCATTAAACGCGGATTGATTTTCAAATCGGGGTGCAGACAGTTTCTATCCCCCCATTGATAAAACTGCCCCCCACCCACAATTTTGAGCAATCCCCCAATTTATGATTTTATGCTACCCCCCAACCCCCGCAGGTGGTCCTTTTATTCCAGCTGAAGAAATCAGTTTCCTTTCGATATTGTACTTGCGCTTAAAGCTCCCAGAGAGTAAAAGGGTGATATGCATACATTGTTGCCTGACAGTGACCAATTATCCTTACGATTTCTACAAAAGCAACTGTGTAAGCTGTCATTGATTACACTTTTATTAATTTCATGTTTCCTGCTTTAATATGGCCGATATTGTTTATCCCCCCACTTGTAAGTATACCCCCTATAAATGTCAACACCCCATAAATCCAAGAAGTTTTTTACCCCACCCCCTATTTAGGGTATTTTCTGAAAGTCTATACCACCCCTTTGTAAAGGGGGGTACTCACTATGCTTAGCCTTGGTGTTACTTAGTGTTTTTCGTTTCTCAGCCTTGGATGTTGTTTAGATGTTGCTTAAACATCTTGCATAAACATACCTTAAAATTTTTTCAGACTAGAAAGGCAATCGTCAGCAATGTACACAGAAATTATGCCCAAATTTTTCCTGCCACACCAAGATTGGTGTAATAGCAAGTCACATTTTTGCAACGCCTACATGGGCCGGTTATCAAGTTGGGGGGCCAGGCCCCCAACACTTCACAAATTGAGTTCACCCTCCATCGGGCACTCAAAACATGAATAGAAAAGAATAGAATAGAATAACATCTTTTAGCATCAGCAAAAGATACCCTTTGAAGGGTGTGAATATGTTAGCATGTATGTACAAATAAAAGCCAAACTCAAATCTCAACCTGAAAAGAAAACACACACAATTATAACAAGAACACGACCAGTACAAGATATACAACGCATCAACCACATGGAGACTTGAGCAATGAGAAGGAAGAGAGGAGAAAGCTCTGGAGTTGATGATTTTGTTTCTATGAGTAATAAATAGGCATTTTAACTTTCCAAAAATAACTGCTATATTCAACCACGTTTTCCTCTAACCTTGCCCACAGCTTGATCAATGTACCTATGTAGGATAGGATCCCGGGGTAGGGACCCAAATTGAAAAGCGACCCACGTTTAATGATGCATCGTAAAATACTGACTACCTTTAACGCCAATAAGCTTTGCGAAGCAGGCAAAATTTGGCTGAGTTTTAAGTACAGATTGCTGGAAATCGCCTTTCCGATTTGAAAATGTGCCTTTCTTGTTAGCAACTTTGATGTAACATGAGACAAAAAGTAGACCCACGTTCAGGGAACTTTGGTTGTCATACTTACCTCTAGTGGCTGCTCTTCCCCGTATGCCATATACATTAAGTGACCTCCATTTGCATATTTTCAAAGTTTTATGACCTTATAAGCTTTCATTAGAAAAAACATTGTATATAGATATCAAGAGCATTGTAGGTATACCAGAAGTACAGGTATTTTTGAAACCACCAAAATATCAAGCATGCGTGTTTTGACAAGCAGCCCAACTAGGAACCATACCTACATAATGGTTCAACTAAAAATAAAGTCCTGCTATACTCCGGTGCTTTCTTTAACGAAACCACTTAATCTAACAGTCTCTTCCTATTTTCAAAAGGCAGCCTGCAAACCTTCTCTCTTCTCCCTTGTGCTACAAATTACATTACTTGCATAAGAGAATGAGATAATATCTTTACTGGAATCTATTTTACAGGAACATTTGTAACGAGAAAGGAAGCTTAGAAATTATAAACTCTGCGCATGGCGCTAAACATCTAAGCCTCTCACTGCATTTTTATTGATAGTGACAACACTGGTACATGCACGCATTTCGCATGTTGCATTCGAAAGACGCGCGAGTTGAAAACGGTTTCAGTCCACGAGTCCCAGGGTTGTCATTTCCCAGACGTTGAAATGAAATATTTGGCGGGAGAGTGGTATAGCTCTTCTCCAGATAAATCGAAGCGAGCGATGAAACACAGAATAATTCTGGGCGTAGAGCTCTAATGTGGATTTTAGGCGAGTGATGACAGCACTCCTCAAACATTTTTGGAGGGTGTGGAGGCGAGGGAGAGCGATCGCTCTCCTCTCCTTTCAAAGCCTCCATTTCCGTATTTTCTCTTACTTTTAGGTAACTAAACAAACCAACCGTGGTTCAAACTTTCAGGAAAGGTTCAGGTGACACATAAGGTTATCCATACAGATGATCAGTCTTATATCGTTTGCTAATCTGCTTATCTATCAATCACAACTCATTGCCTGTCCCATCGTTGTCATGACAAAGCATAGTCCAACTTCAAATCAAACTCATAAAAACTTTCCCAACGTTGTCATTTTCAAAATAGAAATGAATTCAAAAGTAAATTACGTTTCACATCAAATAAACGAATTTCAATTTGTAGGTCAAATTCAAATTTAACACTTATTTCAAAAGTTTAATTCGACTTGAAACTGAATGTGTCCCAGCATTGTCTTCAATCGAAGTTAAAGTGAAAATCAAAGAAAAAAGTGGATTGAAAGCAAGTTTTACTTTCATTTCAAGAAGTGAGAATGAAAAGTTATTTTCAAATTTTATTTCAATTTAAAATTCAGTATAAAATTCAAAACAAATATGATGACATATACTGAAAACGCTTTTGAAAATTAAAAAAATTATCTCATTTTGATTTTCATTTGTAAATAGAAAACAAAGAACAATGGAAGAGCAAAATCGAACTTCAAGAAGTGATTCAGCAATAGAAGGTAATTTTAGGCAAATAAAAACACTTCTCATTTTGCAACATGTTTCAACTGTCTCACCAGGAACTTACGAAGCACTATTTAGGTTTATTGCATTAGAATTGGAATCGTCATTGAATATTATGTAGTAATTAGTGAAGGATTTTTATTGCGGTTTGTAAGCTTGTGACAATTGAGTTGGAAGTTATTCTAATTATGTGATTGCACTGTAACTATACAAAAGTGGGTGTGATTTTGTTTGAGCATTGATTTGCATGAGTATGA
The DNA here is from genome assembly GCA_027575255.1 of Scolionema suvaense. Classification (NCBI taxonomy): domain Eukaryota; kingdom Metazoa; phylum Cnidaria; class Hydrozoa; order Limnomedusae; family Olindiidae; genus Scolionema; species Scolionema suvaense. The sequence goes on from JAOBRC010394679.1 coordinate 10,068, forward strand.
CCGCTGAGACAGTTGAAACATGTTGCAAAATGAGAAGTGTTTTTATTTGCCTAAAGTTTCTTATGAGCCTCGTACTATTACGACCATTTGGGAGAAAGTAATTTTTTCTCTAAATTTGTCTTTCAAAATAGATTTTAAACTCTGACGTGACAACTCTGGAGGGCCATACACGCGCATTATGTAACAAATGCTATGAAGTCAATCATTCCCTGATTAGATTAGAGCCAAACATGATGGCAGTGAGAGCCAGTTAGAATTCAGGGATTTTGACCCGTCCAGATTTGGGTGCAAAGTGTTCCTGTGAAGATCTACCAAGCCCGGTATGAGCGGAGCAACTCTGATTATAGGAGACAGTGAGGGAGTTGCACTTAGGCTATATGATAGCATTTCCACGACTGATTAGGATTGACTTTGTAGGAAATTCTAAGGTTTTGATACGAAAATGCCAGTAAAGCTGAACTGAACAAATGAATTTACGAGGTAGCAGAAAGATGTACAACTATAGAAAGAAAGAGCAAAAATATGACTATTCACTTTTTTCATGCACATTTTGCTGATTTTGATATACATAAGAAATTTATGAATTGCCAATGCCAATAAAAACAGATGCCAAAAAAGTGCAGAAATTCTGAAGAATGCTAAATTCATGGAAAAGTTGTGAAATACCAGCGTATAAGAATTGACATGAACGATTTCACTTTTAATAATGAACTATACTTGTCAGTCTGAATACAAATAGTTTCCAAACATTATGCAAAAACTGCTCGTCTCATCACTATTGGTACCATCACCCTGTCAACAGTATCATCATTTTATGCAGTTTAAGTCAACGAGAATAAGGACCACATCAATTCTAAACTGTAAACTTAACAGTTTCAAACAATTACTAAGTTTTGCAATAATAACTGCCTTATAACACCAACAAAAATGTCTGCAAACCTGCTGAACAAGTTCTTTGCCAAGCGTTACTTTTTCATCTTTCCACTGGAAAAAGGAACAATCCTTACGATCACGACATGCTGAACAGGCATAGAACTTTCGAGGTGGTTTGTCTCGGAAGTATCTTTCAAACACAACAGTGGGACCTGAAACAAATGAGTCAGAAACAAGTAGCTTCATGCATGTTCCTGAGTGATAACAGATCTGCATAATTGTAGATTCGTTCTCTGCTCATCGCTTCACTATCACTCAGTGCTAGGTTTTACTGAGCCTCTACCCGTCTTAACTTTTAGGGATTTCGTGCTTACCAGTTGCAGAGAGTAGGATTAGAACCCTCAACCTTGTGTGCACAAGGCGACCGCGCTACCACTAAGCCATTCCAGAGCCCTGACGGTTAGGGCGGATATTGGCTGGTCATTCCTCTGAGTGTAGCTACTCTGTGGTAGCCATGAGTGAAAGACGTCCTCGATACTGTGTCGTGGCTCCTTATCCATTCGGTTGAATAGCAGCAGTGGTTAACATCCCTAAAAGTCAAGACGGGTAGGGGCTCATTAAAACCTAGCACTGATTGATAGTGAAGCAATGAGCAGAGAACGAATCTACAATTCGAGAAGACCTTCACTTCGTCAACCAAATTCAAAGATCTGCATAAGATCAATAAAACTGGAGTTGACACACTCTCCACTGCATATAATTAAACATGCAGTTTGCTTACTTTTTGATAATAGACCATGAAAACTGCTGTCAAAATCATAATTGTACTATGCTGGGACAGCATGAAGTGAGCAGATTCAAAGATTTCACAAAATGGCCTCATATCAGGGTCTTGCCAAACAAACGCTGCTGTAAAAGGTGGTCATCAGGACAAAGTCACGCTTTTAAGTTATACTTCACTTATACCACCAAGGCAAGATCTCAACATGGCCCTGTGAGATGCAGACTCTTGAGAAGCATTCCCTATTGCAAAAGGAATATCCAAAGCCAAATTCACGATCTATTCTACAATGTGTGTGCCAAATCAAATCACCGACACACTTGATTAAATAAACAACCTTTAAGAAGAACTCCGAGTAACCATCGCATGCGATAGCCATCGCCATCTTGAAACTTACAAAACAGTCCATGAACAACAAACTATCGCATGCAACTCTTACTTTAACAAACCTATGAACTCCAAATAAATAAAAAATAAACTTGTCGCTCAGTAAACTGCACCTGACTTCTATAATGCTTGCACCAGTGATGCCCAAAGCATTACTATATTTACATATACAACAGAGAACTTTCTTACTTTGGATGAAGATGCCATCTTGTCAACCCTTGAGAGAATCATTACCTTATTACGTCTAATTAAGCCGCGTCCTTAATTATGCCGCACCTTCAAAAATGCGGCTTAATAAAAACGCGGCTTAATTAATGGTGCGGCTTAATAGA
>JAOBRC010394790.1:0-11070 GCA_027575255.1 Scolionema suvaense
AGACCGAGTTTCTCCCTATGTAACCCCTACCTCGAGTAGCATCACTCATGACCTTCGTCGTGTGTTTTGTTCATCTTCATGCGTGTGGCTTTGCCAGTGATTCTGACAATCTTTCAGCTTAGCGAATACTCTTCAAAAGTTTATAGACAAAGTAGCGTTGATGACATTAACAATAGCAAAAATCTTACTTGTTGCTTTCATTGATGCTGAATCATGAACTTAGGGAAATATTTGCCATCAGCAAAAACTACACTTAGGTATGCTATTTCTTTTAGTTGGGTGTAGTGGTTTTGTCCTAGTGTCTACTATTGCCAGGTGATTTTTATCAAGTCGAGTAGGATTTCTGCACTCACAACATAAACCTTTTGAATTTTAGAAGCGAGAAACAGCCAACGTAAGTAGGCTTAAGTAAAGTAAGTTTAGTTTAATGTACTCATCTTTATTGAAATAGACAAAATTGCAGTTTATAATTGCCCCTGATTGGCAATATTGATGAGTGGATCCAGAGTGACACGACTGATGCTATTACATCACTCAGATTTCTTGAAGTAACGGAGATTTTGTAGTGAATTTCTTGTAAATCTTGCTGCAGTCTTCAGGTAGCCTTTGGGGAAAGCAGAGTTTGCCGCCAATGGCTATTATATAAAAAATATAGCTTCAATGTGCCTTCCGGACACCTGCGCTTGCAGTGGTGAACAGAGCGATGAACAGAAACTTATGAATTTGTCTACTTCGCTCATTTTCTGCGACGCAGAGCTAGGACACGATGCATATTTGCCTCAGAGATTCCTGAAGCAAAGACGCGAGAGAGCAAAGGGGGCATCATGTTACTGCATTTTTTAGTCAAATGAAGCCAATTTGGCGTGCACTGAAATTTTTCTCCCATGTTGAATTGTAGTTACACTGGACTGAGCTAGACTGTTCTGCAAGTCTCATTTAGCAGATCTGTTCTAACCTTGGTTGTGCCTTGTTAGAAGCTTCATATTGTAGGTATTTATATACCTTGTTGCACTTTGGCTGGGTTTTATATTTGCTATTCGTACTTCTTTTAGCCTTTGCGTGTTTACCATTCACTGTAGAACATTCAGATGGAGCTTCAGTACCTTGACGATGTGGAGGCGTTTTCCATTGCCAGTTTTGTTGCAGGCACAATTCTTCTGACAAATTGTAATAGCAGGCAAGCCTGTGTTCACATTAAATATGCTGTCATCTTATGTATCATGTAGTTCAAGAATGGTTTTGGTAATGATAAACATTTCCCCTAGCATGACAGTGTTTAGCTTTTTGTTAGATACAATATTGTAGCATTTGCCTCATCCAATTATATTCTTCTGGAAGTGTATCTTGGGTTGGATGGGCTTTATTTTGTTTCAAAAGCTATAGATCTCCCAATAACTATATCAGTAATCTTGATTTATCACAGTTCTCTCTGTGTGCACTTTCCACTTTGAGTAACTTAAATCATGACCATTGTTTTCTTATGTACTATTTAGAGCTAGCTTTCGTGCATGCCCCAACTATAGCATATCATTTTAGTTCACATTGCTAGTAATCCGATTTAGTTGTCCTCTTGATAAATGTTAATTTATGTATGTTCATGTGCTAGCTGGTTTTGCTCGTATTAACTATGCATGCACTTTTTGATACATAGGTTTTTAGCAAGGTTCTGATTTGTGAGAAATGTTTGGCAAAAGGTGAATTGCGCGAAGAGTGTGTGTGATGACAATATATGCCAAAAAATCAGGGAATTTAATCAGGGAAATACACCGGACAATCGGGATTGCCTGGTTAATGTATGGGTAACCGATCTCAAATTTGGTTAACTTTAGCCTCTACTTGCATGCAAATCAAAAAATGCAAACATTTTCTGGGCTTCGATATGAACCCAAAAGCAGACATCCAGAGCCTTCTACCCCGCTTACGAAAGCTCGTCAGCTAGCTACGTTTTGCTGGTTCAAGCACCTTGTACATGTAACGTGGAACCTGATCCTCTCCATTCCTCTATATAGGAGCTTGAAGCTCTTAACTGTGTAGAGGGAAGGGAGATCTGGCAAGCGCTGCTGCAAAATTCATCAGAGATCTATTGTTATAGTTCTCATTATGAGCAGTCTATAAGCCACTGCCATAATGCAAAACATCACTCAGGAAAGCTAGTTATTTTGCCTCTGCTTTCACTGTCAATTATTGGAAGCAACTACCAGTGCACTTCCCCGTATTCTGGAATTGTAAACTTCTGCCCTGATTTGCATTTTGTTCTGCAGAAGGCTTCGAAAATGCCCCCTAATTTAAGTGTTTCCTTTCTCCCATTGCACTGTGTAAGACCTTAAAATTTCAACATGTGGGCTTGGTAGGTCGGGGACGTATTCAGCGAATAGAAGAGTCCACAAAATCTGAAACCTACACTCGCTGTAGAGAGATATTATTTTTTCGGGAAATATTATACTTCGGTGACTTTATCTTCGAAAAATGCTGTCATTGCTCTTGGAATTTTTTGGATATCTGAACATGGTAGCCCTCTTGCTCAACTGTTGAACAGCGCATCAACTGGGGATGCACGATTGCAGACCGATTCCAACAACTGCTCGCGGTGGCCCCTGCAGGCCAGGTCTCAATGAGGTGTGCCAACCACGCGTACTGAGCCTGGACCAAATCTTCTCCTCAGAAGATCTGATGAATCCTGGTATTTCTTAGTGTCAGTCGTCTTGACATGTTGCTGACTCTTTACGACAGGGGGTGTCACCGGCCGCCTGTTCCATGTTTTTGAGGACTTCGAAGCAGTTCCGAACATCAAAGCTGTTCTCATGGCGCTGGTGGGCTCTGGTGGTGACAGCATGATGGCCAAAGTTAGGGTAAGGGTAAAACCTGATATTTTTACTGCATAACCCTACCCACAGGAAAAGCCAGAACTGGACTCGAGGAGAGCTCGCTCCCTGCAGATGACTAATACAGTGGCCGTATTCAGGGAATCCGCACCTTGGTGCCGTGAAGCTGCGGTCTCGGCCTGTTGGAAAACGGTGAGGAGGGGATGGCTTCTGATGTAGGGGTGCAGCCCTTCTGTGTACGGTTAACGCAGTGCTCATAACTGGCATAACATAGCGTCTAAGTCGAAAATGGGAAACCAGCCACCTGGGCTGCCAGGGTCGTAGTTGAGAGACTTACATACGCTTGATAAACATTTCTTTCTGCTGTTACCTACTGAGAATGCTGTGAGGTGTGTGTCATTCTGATGAGGCCGTATTAGGTTGAAACGCATCCATTTCTCCTGTTCAGCCCTTTCAATGATCGTTTTGTGAGAAAGGTGCGTGAGCTGGTAAGCAAGCATGCATTGCATTTTTGATGTGTAGTAGCGATTGATGGTGGATCTCGAGCCTTATAGACTGGATTGCGACCTGCCACTGTAGCACCAGCGTTCCTGCCTGGTATCATGCATGGTGTTCCTGACTGCACCAAAGACCATCATCGATGCGCCTCCGGTGCAGAGCTTTACTCTGCTTCATCATCATCATCATCACCAGTATTGCTGACTTCTAGAAATAATTGCTGAGACAATCACTTTCATCATTTGCGTTGAGCCTTTGAAAGATCAAGTGAATGAAATTCATCGAATTTTACTTGCGCCATTTTGCTGGACTCCGGCTTTAGCAGAAGAGTCCTATAAAACAAGGTCTGTCCGTCCGTCCCTCACCAACGCATTTTTCTGCATAACTGCTCAATGAATTTTTCTGAAATTTGGTGACAATCCGTGTTTCACGAAAAGTGATGGAGCCAAAGGTGAAAATCCGTAATTCACGAAAAGTGATGGAGCCGGAATTTTGAGGAATTTTTTGTTTGGCTTGCAGGTGGCAATTTACGCCCAAAAATCGTGTTTTTCATAGTTTTTTTCCAAATAAGTAAAAACTTTTCACCTGATTCATTTTCGGTGTGAATATTAGGGCTTACTTGAACCATATGCCATGTCTCCTGAAAACCTCGTTTGGCTTGCTGGTGGCAATTTATTTCCAAAAATGGTGATTTTAAGGTTTTTTTTCCATGTATAATCGTGAGCAGTTTATCTGTTCTGTCATTTCTGGTGTGATTCATAAGGGCCTCTCTGAGTATGTTATGAACCTTGTGTTGTGCCTTAGGAAAATCTTGTCAGGCTGGTGGGTGGTAATTTACTTCAGAGAATGGCTATTTCCGTTTTTTTCCAAATGTTTGGCGTGGATCTTGGCAACAAGCATATATTATTATGACCCATGCTTTATATCTTATGAATATGTTGATCTTCAGCAGGTGGGTGGCAATTTATGTCAATAATTGCTGTTTTAGGGTTTTTGGACTCCCGCTTTAGCGGAAGAGTCCTATAAAATGAGGTCTGTCCGTCCTTGTGTCCTTCCGTCCTTACGTCTGTCTGTCACCAAAGCATTTTCCCGGATAACCGCTCAGTGAATTTTTCTGAAATTTGGTGTGAAGGTAAAAATCCGTAATTGACGAAAAGTGATGGGGCCGGAATTTTGAAAAAAAATTTGTTTGGCTTGCACGTGGCAATTTATGCCGTTTTTAGTGTTTTTTAAGAATATTTCAAAATCTGTTCATTACTTTTTTGTAGTTTTTGGTGTGAAACTGCAGGGCAATAGTAGTTATACTGTGGACAATGTGTCATATCTGGGAAAACTCTCGTTCGGCTTGCAGGTGGCAATTTATACACGTCCAAAAATGCCGTTTTTCATGGTTTTTTCCAAATAAGTCAAGAACTGTTGATCCGATTCTTGTCATTTTTGGTGTGAATATTGGGGGCAACTGTACCCATGTTTTGAACCATATGCTATGTCTCCTGAAAATCTCGTTTGGCTTGCGGGTGGCAATTTACGTCCAAAAATGGTGATTTTCAGGGGTTTTTCCACATATTTTAGGAATGGGTGATCTGTTTATTGTTATTTTTGGGGTGAATATTTGAGGCAACTGCACGCATGGTATGAACCATTTGCCATGTTTCCCAACAGTCTTGTTTGGCTTGCAGGTGGCAATTTGCGTAAAAAAATGACGTTTTTCATGTTTTTTTCCAAATAAGGCAAGAAATGTTAATCCGATTCTTGTCATTTTTTAGTGTTAATATTCGGGGACAACAACTCTATGTTATAATTTGTATCCTGCCTATCTGGTTTGGCTTGCAGGTGGCGATTTACACCCAAAATGGTTGTTTCGGAGGGTTTTTTTCCAAACGTATCATGAACGGTTCATCGGTTGTTTGTCAGTTTCGGTGTGATTCATAGGAGCCTTTCTGCGTATGTTATGAACCATGTTCCTTGTCGGAGGAAGATCTCGTTAGGCTTGTGAGTGGTAATTTACTTCAGAAAACAGCTATTTTCAGGGCTTTTCTGAATGTGTCTGCAAGGTGTTAAGTTTTCATTTTTGCTTTGGATCTTAGGGGCAGCAAATCATACATTGTAACCCATGCTTCATATCTTGGGGAATATGTGTTGTTCAGCTTGTGGGTGGCAATTTATCTCAATTATGGCTGTTTTAGGGTTTTTTCATAATGTTTCAAGAACACCTGATGGTGTTTTTGTTATCTGTGGTGCAAATCCTATGTCTTGCGTGTTATTCTCTTCTTTGGTATGACGCGTAGATTCTCAATTAAGTTTGCGGGAGTTCACTAATTATGTGACTTGTTTCATGATGTTTCATAAAATCTTCATTACGTTTTTGTGATTTGTGGTGCAAATCTTATGGCTTACATGCTATTCTCTTCTTTGATCTGACGCAGAGATTCTCAATTAAGTTTGGGGGAGTCCACTAATTATGTGACTTGTTTGATACAGATTTTCTGTCTCTGAAGCTAACCTCGGCTAGGAGCTACAGTAGTCTATGTTTTCGGCTCATGCAGCCAAGGGAACTACCAAAGGAACTCAATAAGTCATGTGATCTTTCACGATTGAGCATTGTTCTTGCCAATGCATTCAATTATGCACTTTTCTTCTTGAATCCATAAAGGGTGCTGTGAGTTGTAATAAATAGTGCTGCTGAGTTGCCTTATTACATCAAATTAAGCCGCATACTTAATTATGCCGTGCCTTCAAAAATGTGGCTTAATAAAAACGCGGCTTATTAATGATGCTGCTTAATAGAACGTGGCTTATTTAAAGACCGGGCAAGTTAAATAGAAAACCTCAATTACTGCTGGGTGACTTTATTCAACATCATCACTACTTTCTACCTTGGCATTTTAGGTTCCTCTAAAATATCCTTGCATTCATCATGATAGTTGTAAAAGTCAATCCGTTCTAACTTTTTCGTTCAGTATTGAGTGACTCCTGTGGCTTACGTAAAACCTTACAAACTCCTAATTTTGTCATAGTGCGGCTTAATTATAGCAGAGCTTAATTTAATGCGGCGGAATTAGATACGCTGCTTAATTTGACGTAATAAGGTATACACTTCTCATCTTGAATCCATAAAGGCTGCTCTGAGTTATGATAAACAGTGCTGCTGACTTGAGTTGAAATCATAGAGTTTGTTTAGCTAAAGCCATGGGCAATTACTCGTACACATTACAGGGTCTTGCATAGAATAGAGTAGAATTACCACTCATTGTTGATCAAAAAGCTGCCGGATATGTTGACTTCCTCCAGGTATGGACCTGCTGGTCACATAATTAAACCTAACAGACTGTCCAATAATGGACCTTTTTTGAAGCCCTGTTACCATGAAGATTATATTCCTGCACTTTCATGTTTTGTACTTTTTTGCAGGTATTGTGAGGCCTATGCGTTGTTCTGGTCAGGGTGATAATTGCTGCACAGTAGATACACCTTGCGATGTTGGACAAGGTAGGTATCAGTGACGTCACGAAATTAAAATCTGCCCTGTAAATGCAATTTTTAACTTTCGAATGACTGACGTTTGTGTTGCGTATGAAAAGTGGTTGGAAAAAAGCCTGACACTGTTTATTTGCTTGTGGAATTCTGACCGCACAGTTTGAATTTTCTGGACCATTTTTTCAAACGATTATTTGTTGGAAATCTTAATTTGTTTTGTTTTTGAACTCAATCCGGTGTAAAAACCTACAATGCTAAGTTTGAAATTTAGCATCGCAGATCAAGGACGACGCAAATTGACCCACCAGGTACCACCTGGTTGGGCTTTCCCTAGAGTTGGCTACTACCTAATGATAATGTTTACCTGGCAGATTTTTGCTATACAAAACCTCACTATTATCAATAGTTAAATTGGCTGTTTTTGCATTTTTGTGTTTATCCTGATGCAGATTCGGCATTGCTCGTATGAGGTTTCCATGAAAATGGAAGAGTACTGTTATTCATAAAATGAGATATGTTTGCTCTGCTATCAGATGTCCCTCTACCTTTTCCAGATATCCCAGATAATAAATAAATAAATCAATGAACTTTTTGAAAAACATTTACACAAAAAATTCAGAAGGAAAAATGGGCTTGGAAAAGGTGATTTATGCCGTAAATGACTTTGTTTTTTTTTATCAGATCTGCAATAGCTTGTTTGTACAACACATAGTCAGAACTTCGGAGATTAGACCAGAGACTATGACCATCCGACAGCTTAATCATATACAAAATAAATGCAAATCCGAAAACGTGCATTATGTCTAAAATTTAGGCAAAAGTAATGCAACAACACAGTTTTGCAATATTTCTACTATTTGCTAAGCCATTCTCAAGCAACATATGAGAGATTGACAAAGAGATTGAGAAAGTGTGAACTGGATTTGGAATTAAATATTACCAGTACATTCGCCTGAAGGACAATGTAATAAGGGTTGAAATCCTTGTGTAGGTTTTGCGCTGATGAAGTTTTGCTGGCATGAACGCCACAGTCCTTAGAAGACAATGAAACTTACGAAACAAGAAAGCAAAACAAAAAATCTGAAAACAACCCTGAAAATTGCCTAGATCTGCTTGATCAGGGAGTCTACCCTCAGGTATCTAATCTTTTTATTTACAGAGCAAAAATGTCATGCCGTCACACTCGATTGTGGCTACCTGGTGTAATCATTTCCCTCTACGTTCTCGAAACTTTAAATTGAAATTTTTGTTACAGCTACAATTTTTCAGTTCTGCAGAAGACAGTTGCTTTATCTTGCTCAGATGTAGACTTGACAGTCTCCCTTTCCTCTACTCCCGATCGATATCCTGCACCATACCACTACCCAGCGCTACCCTGGTTGAATAACCCGCAGACTGACAACTGAGAGGGAGACTTGAATACTTCGGCGATAGCACATTTTCCGCCTACCATTTCTCCCATCGTTGAGCCAGATTTCTGGGTTACTAAATATAGCTCAGCTAGCATTGTTCTGTGCAGTGCTATTCAATTGCAGCCAGTGAGACGCGCTTTGTTGTTTGACGTCAGCATCGTGAGGGGGTGGAAGGTGGCTCGCTTAATTAGTAATTCAGGCCTTCACCAAATGAGCCAATGAGCAAATGAAGCGATGTCTGCAACATTTCTCAGCCCCCTAGCATGCGATGAATAGGCTATTGTGATCCCTCGCTGCTACTGCGTGGCCCAAGTGCACTAGTCTCTCTCTCTCTTTCTCCCTTGGTTGGCATGTATACGTTCGCGGCGAGTGACATCCACTGCAACTATTCTATAGTTGAAACGAGTGATAAATCAAGAGGGACTATTCTAGCTCAGATGTTTCTTTTCCATTTCCATGGTGTACAACCATAAATCAATCAAGATACATAGACCTTCAGTGTTTAAGTCCTGAAGTAAGGGATTGAACCAACTGTGTCTGTCTTGTGTACAGTTATTTGTCTGTGCATACATCCTCTTACTTGTTGATTTTTGTACACTTAGTTTTGCTTCACTTCACATTGCCCTAAACAGAAACAAAAAAGTATTATCCCCCTTCTAAGAACCTTTTTTGGGTGAAATGCTATGCCCATATTTTGTAGAAAAGCAGGTTGAACGGTTTTGTATTAGTCTTTTCTACAAATGTCAATAGCATGAGATCTGAACTGCTTGGATGTAACCACATCATCTATCGTCCCTTTCAAATTGTTATGACTACTATGCTGTTTTGGTCGTGAAGATGGCACAGGCTTTCAAATAGCGGTCATAGTCATCGGTCAATGACCAATAGATTTTTTTTTAGGCCAATGACCGAGGATAGACTACCTTTGGTCAGTCATTGTGACTGAGGAATTTCTGAAGTCAGCTTTGCCAAATTCTTTGTTTTTAACCTGCCAAACTGCATTAGGCAAGCTACAATGTCAATGACAATGTTTTTCATTTGTAGCATCTTTTATCATAAAGTTCTGTTAAGTAAGAAGTTCTGTATATAGTTATTTCAGCACTGAGAAAGCTGTTTTGATTCCTTTGTAAGTGTGATTACGTTGTAAACAAATGCTTGATTCTGTCAAGTGACTGACTTGAAACTTGATGTCCGACAGAATGAGCAGTACTGTCAGTCATATGACCGGAGTTGTGTAAAATGTTTTTTGAAGGCCTGATGGTATATAGCTTGGTGCTTCAGTAAGCTCCCGGCGTTAGACCCTTTATTTCTGTACTCTGTACTCTGGAGCATTTTGTCAGAAGTTTTCAACAGAGGTTCTAAGCCTTTTTGTTGTGTACCTATTGCTTCATCTACTATCATGTTGTCTTTGTGAAAGAAACCTTTTAGCAGGTTGTTCTCTTGCTTGGTCCTAACAGCAATAACTTTGTTTGCTTGCATGATCATGTGTGATTGATTTCAGGATCCAAAGATCTATTAAATCTATGAAACATGTCCACTAGCTCTCAATGACTGTATCTGTCAGGCTCGTGAACACTCTTGACCTACTAGTGTTTCTGTCTAAAATTGTCATATAAGAGGGGAAAGGGTAAGCCCTGCTCTATAAGAAGACTGAAAAAGTTCTAAATCAAGTGAAATGCTTCCAAGAATAGGAACAGCAAATGGATTGGGATTGAAGTAGAATTTACCGGGTTTGATATTCAGATTATTTGTCTTTGTTTAAAAAAGACAAGAAAAAGCCATGTAAGCAATAATGCTGAACTAGCTTGAATTAATTTATCTCCACTGTTGACTGTGTAGACACCGATTATGGAGTAGGTGGGATTGCTATCAACATGATAATATAAGTTTGGAACTTGTATATTTTTAGGTGATTGTGATGAAAAGGCTCATTGCCAGAATGGTTTAGTGTGCAAAGAGAATTCTTGCCTCGGTCCTACATTTGAAGCTTCAGACGATTGTTGCGCTTTACCTGATGGTAATTAAAGTTATTAGTTCTGCTTTATCTCTTTCCTTTCTCTTTATTATCTTCTTCCGTGATAGATGAACGTAGCTAGGTGCATTTTGTTTTTGGACTCCTGCTTTAGTCCGTCGCAAACACTTTTTCCAAGATTAACACTCAATGAATTTTTTGAAAGTTGGTGTGACGGTGACAATCCGTAATTGAGGAAAGGTAATGGAGGCGGAATTTTGGAAAAAAATTTTGTTTTGCTTGCAGGTGGCAATTTATCCCCCCAAAATGGCCATTTTTAGGGTTTTTCACAAATATTTCAAAATCCGTTCATTGCTTTTTTGTAGTTTTTGGTGTGAAACTGCGGGGCAATAGCAGTTATGTTGTGAACCATGTGTCATATCTGGGAAACTCTCGTTCGGTTTGCAGGTAGCAATTTACATACGTTTAAAAAGGGCATTTTTCGTGGTTTTTTTCCTAATATCTCAAAAGCTGTTCATCCGATTCTTGTCATTTTTGGTATGAATAATAAGGGTAAGTCTGCACATATTTTGATCCATATGCAATGCCTCCTGAGAATCTCATTTGGCTTGCAGGTGTTATGAACCATGTGCCTTGTCTCCGGAAAATCTCATTTGGATTGCAGGTGGCAATTTACGTCCGAAAATGGCCTTTTTAATAGATTTTTTCCTATGTCAAAAACGGTTTGTAGGATTCTTGTCATATTGCGTGTAAATATTTATGCCAAATCCGCGCATGTTATGAACCATGTGCCATGTCTGCAGAAAATCTCGTTTGGTTTGCGGATGTCTGTGGAATGTTGTTCAGCATGCGAGTTGCAGCTTACCACGAAGGACTTGAAATGCAAATG
>JAOBRC010394901.1:0-12438 GCA_027575255.1 Scolionema suvaense
GTCCATCCCCCCCCCCCTTCTTAAAGGGGGGGGGGGGGTTCATACTATGCTGTGCAAAATGACTTGACAACCACATTCTCTGCTTATTGTTCAGATACCAGAACAGCGTTCCGAAGTTTTGATGTCCAATTTCATGAAACATGTTCGTGATTGCTACAGACCTCAATTGAACCAAATCAGAAATCCAGTGTTAAAAATTCACAACAGAACAGAGATTTCTATGGATCAGTAGCAGATGTTAATCAAACAAATGCTACGTAATTCAAAAAAAGTACTTTTCGCTAATATGGAAAGAACTTTATTTTGTAAGTTTTGGGACAACCAATTTCAATCTTCCGACAAAACTGACTAAAACTTAGTCTGAACTGCCTCATCATTTTATGCTGATTAATAAAACATTATTGGCAATCAGAAAGCAGGCCAGTCTGTTTCCAACATAAATATCACTCAAGCACAACACCTTTCAAGACATTCCCATCACTTTTTCAGCACACAAATCAGAAAATATGAACACATTTCTGTTGAGGTCATGAAAAATTAAAACTTAAACAATTTCAAGCAAAAGTTTTCAGAAAATACTTCTTTAAGAACTATAGCCATCCTACTGACCAACAAACTGAAATACTTTACCAAGCTGTATGGGAAAATCTTCACAGAAGACCATGACTTAACTATAAGAACCAATGCATAAACAATAATGCACAAAAACATTATAGCCAGACTTCATCTTCAGAGAGAGCAATTCCAAGAACATAACGCAAGATAACATTTTGCCAGAGAATCTTTGATACGATCTCTTTGTTTTTTAAAAAAAATAATGAACATGTAGGTCTTTGAATTTATAGAAAATGCATGCATGTCTTATTTCTTATTTTTTGGAAATTGCAGTTTCATGCATGAACACAACATACCCTTTGATATGTCATATAAACAGCCTCTTCATCACTGGCATAGTTTGACTCTGCACCCTCCCTTTTACAAAGGGCATCCGGGGGCGCCTTCCATAATCCCAAAAAATGGCCCGCACTCCCCAATTAAATGGCCTGACCCCCCCACCAGGTGCCCCATAGATGTTTATTCGATAAAGGTGCCCCCTGCCAATCAAATACGTCCTCCACCCTTCCCTTCAAGGGCGCACCCCCTCTCCCCCATACGTTGATGGTCTGTGGGAAACCCTGGGTATTGGTCAAATCAATTTAATGTTTCCATTTTTCTTCCTAGAAGAGTAAATAATGTGCATTTAATGCACGGCAAACACTAATTTTAGTGCACATAACCTTTAAATGCTTAAAGCAATATACCCCTCTAAAACCGTATTCTACTTGGCGATAGATCTTGCAAAAACAAGAACACTAGTTTTTATTTGAGCAAAAAAGCTTAAACGGTTCTTCTGCAATGCCACTTTAAAGTTTGATATTTTTCACTGTTCCTCTGATTTTCAATTTGGTCATCAGTGACGTCATATAAGAACGTTTCTAAGGTCTATGGTGTTCCTAGTAACTGAACATTACAAAGATTCCTCTTAATGCTATGAGCAACATATTGCATCCCTCTTTGAGATTTAGCAAAATCTAGACTCACACATCTGTTCAACGAGTAGCAATTGAACACGTAAAGCGAGATAATTGCACTTGGTCTGACCATGCGTCATGCATAATTACTGTTGAGAAGCAAAATGGTAGCAAGCCAAAATTCTTCCATAACTTTGAAAGTAGATATCTCTGGAACTACAACAGCTTTTTTTCATGAAGTAAAAAGCTACAGTCATGTTTTTGAAGGCGCTATCACTACCCAAAAAAATCATTTTAGACCGGTATATTGCTTTAATTACCTCTGTTCAGGTTCTTGAGTATGAGTATAAAAAGGGGGAAAAGGAATGATAAAAAGGGGGGTTGTGGTGGACACATTGTCTTTTAATGAGGGAATGTCTATCTGTAAGAGGGTATGGTATACCGTAAGGCTTCAATTAAACACCTGGGGCGTTTATTAAATTTTAGAACTTTTTAGGGGAGGCTTCTATTCGAGGAACCTATCACATTGAAAGAAACTTCTTTTTTTCACTTCATAAACCAATGAAAGATACACTAGACTACATGTCAATATCGTCATCAATATTGTCTCTTCCATATTTCCATATTCTTATATGAATTAAAAACCACAAAACCATTGAAATAATTTAGTAATAGCAGCCTTAACATGTGTTGATTAGTGTACCTCTAATAAGCACCCCTCTAGGGGGTGTCTGTTTGAGGGGGTGTTTAATAGAGGGGGGTTTATTGAAAATTACCTGAAAAGGGAGGTCTTTATCCAAGGGGGCGTTTACAAAAAGGGGGCGATTAATTCAAGCATTACGGCACTTCACACATTTCTGAACAACTATTTCTTCTCGTTTAGATGAAGTGAAGCAGTTTTTATCCAACACATGGTGCAAGTTTTAATACAAACAAGTGCACTCTTCTGGAAAATACTGCAACAGACAAACGTACAGCAAGCATCATCATAGTTGTCATTTTTTACAGATGCAAAGATGATTCATTTTTACTTCAGCGTAACTCCAGCTCAAGAAATATAAAGATGATTGTAATTTTTGTACAGGAATGTGCACATCAAAACGCAATCTATCAATCGACACACAGATATTAGGAATTTACATATTAAGAATCATGAGTCCTAATGCAAATGAGCTCCAGAAACCTTTCCTCCGGACGCATTATGATGGTGGGAGCAATCACCTTACACCTAGAACAGTCCCCGAACTTTGGCAAACTTTACGACTGCTCATCATGTTTGCATCCGCTGACCAAAATGAACAGAGCCAAAAACATAGCCGTTGAAAACAAAAACAAGTTAAAGAACCTTCGATTAAATTTTTAACACACGGGTATTTCTTTGTCGACTATTATTTATCTTACGTCGCAGGCATTCAAAGATTATTCTGCTGCACCAGCTATCATTCCTGATCACACGATCAAGCTTCAATCACAACACGCACAAAAATTGTAACCAGAGAGTGGTGGCACCAGTGTTTTGAATCTTGCGGCGATATCAAAAAGAACCTCTGGTCAGCCAATCAGCTTGCGCCCTTTACAAAGGATTATTGCAGCTGTTTTGGTGCGCCAGTTATGCGCAAAAGGAGTTCAGTGATCAAGCTCAGCAGTCTATTATCCATTGCAGGCTCAGTTAGTTGTATCTTGATTTTCTCTGCCAAACAATTTCTCCCTGTTACAACAATTAAGTGTATGTAATAGATACAGAGCAGTAAAACCAAGCACAGTCTTTGTTCTCCATGTGCAAGAATTGGAACGATATGTCCACTTCTGTCTAGCAAGTTTCAGGGTAAAATAGCTACTGATCAGCTCTCTTTCAACAAAGACCCATAAATTATACTTCTGGTTCATGCAATAGGATCATGAGTCTAAGGAATTGCAACTAGCACAGATAATAGAACACGAAGTACAGTATATCTATCATCACTAAGATATTACAACAGTACTCCGTAACTATTGAAAAAGCACAGGTCAAGAACTAACAAGCCAGAAAAGCCTCTGCCAAGAAAACAAAAATTGTATGACTCACCAAGAAAAATAAAACTTGTATCCAACATGAAAATATAGGTGAAAGTTGAAAATAGGCATCTTGAACAATTAATATAAGTGAATTTTTAGGGTGCTGAGAGAAGAGACGATATTCTTTGGTCAAATACTGGTTGAACACATTGCTAGTAATCTAACTCACACATAAGTGGATCAACATGAAGCTCACACCTGGAGGACACTCGATTAAAAAGTCAACATCATAATAAAGCAGCAAATCCAATAGGCTTCACAAAGATTACAAGCATTTCAAAATGATTCACAAAGCATTACCAGTCCATCCTGTGACAGATGGCAGAAAAATGGCATCTGGTTCCAGATCTACAAATACTACATAAGAGTTGCACAGAGTTTGACAGGCTCAATACAAAGCACTAACAAACATGATCAAAACTACCATTCAGTGAAACAGTGAAACTGCTTTTAAACCTTTCGCAAACTAGCCAAATTCTATTCTGGTGATACATGTGATTCCTGTACGCTTTTCCCTATGCTACCTCTCAGCACATTATCAACTCAGCCATGCTTCAGTGGCATGGACAATTCTGGGACCCGAAAATTGAATGTCAATCAATGACACACATTGTTCTCATGAATCATAGCAGTGCTGCCTTTTAGATCAGTATCTCACGACACAATACATGGTGTCATGATATGAACAGAATGAATTCAATATTCTGATGGGAGAAACAAAAAATTGAAAAAGTCGACGACAGTAAAATGATGCTATAAATCAACAAAATAGCAATCTGACTAAGCAACAGCCTTTTGAAACAATCGATGAACATGCAGTGAACTAGAATGTCTACAGCGGAAAAATTACTACACAGTTCATTTCTCAGAAGTGCAAACAAATTACAGCAGTTCTGGGCATTTTGCAGAAGTGAAGAGACTTTATAGCAAATGGCATCATATGAAGACCAAACTAATATTAACACTGAAGCCTAAATGACAGTCTTGAATTATGTTAAAAGTTGAAAGTTACTGAGATTTAGCTTCCTTATTCGTTAAAAAAAATTTGACCTAAACATTTTGTGGATGCTTCACCATTAGATGTTGCAATTCCGATATTTTATATGGTCATGAATGAACCTTTCAGCTAGCTTCGTAATAAAAGGAAAGTCTTCAATGTCTAGTCTTCTGGTAATGAGTCTGAATACTATAACAAAGAGATTTACCATAGTGCATTTATTAAATGCCCCCTTTCTTTGAAACGCCCCAAACCCTCCTTTTTGCAGGAGATTTTTCAATAAACGCTCCCTCTAATAAACGACTCCTTCAATAGACGCCCCCTCTAGCGGGGTGTTCATTAGAAGACACACTAACTAACATACGAAAAACTACTATACTGGTACTACTGCATCATTTCAGTTTTGTGGTTTTTATTTCATACAACAATATGGAAATATGGACAAGACATCATGATGTTGTCGATGCTATTGTCATGTAATCTAGCGTATATTTCATTGAGTTTCGCAAGAACTTAGATGCACCCCTTTTTTAAACCCTATTAGCACTGGGGAGTTGACACCCCCCTGGCAAACTTTTTATGATATTTCCTGAATGGTAAGAGCTTAAGAGGTAAAACTTGGTGACTCTTTTAACATAATTTTGTATGTTATATGATGAAATAAGAACCATTTTGAAACTGACTGGCCTTCCCACCTGTTCGAAATTTTGCGTACACAAGTGGAAATTTTTACTGACGTTAGCAAACTTTGAACTTTCTAGCTTCTTAGGCCATTTTCTAAAACTACACATGTTCCTGCACCTTGAACCAAATTTTACACTTGCTTTACCATGCTTTGCTCAGAAATTATGGTGGAAGGATAGTTTAATGAGCAATACATTCTAGGAGTTTCGCGTGATGTAATAAGTATTAAGCAGGTTAAGATGATACTGGATGCCAGCAATTTGTAAGCATAATCCAAAAAGGAATAGTTCATTTCAGGAAGGAACTCACAACAACAAGAAAAATAAGATACATACTTCATCTGTTTGACAATTGTACTTTTTCCTGACTCGCCAGCACCTAAAAACAAATGTCCAAACAATTACACAGAGCTTATATCAATATGAACTCAAAAGTTTAGTAAGTGTAACCATTGATATATACAATGGCAACAAATTCTATTGAATCACAGGATCCATCAAAATAAAACATCAGCATGTTTTAAAGCAGCACCTTTTTTTTGGAATTATTCCCTACTTTAACAAATCTTTAAAAAATCTATAGCACCCCTATGAAGTCACAAATTGCAATATTTCTATTGTAAAATACCATACCATGCTAGATTGACTGCTTCAAAATGCTGTTCGGTTGAGAGATGCTATTACTATGTGCCCTAAAAACTGCTTGCCGATCAGATATTACAATAGTTGATCAATCTACGAACATTTATATATATTGTCAGTGTACCTAATGATTACGCAGGGTTTCATGTTTCTAATGATTATGCAGGTCCATATGTTAACTCTCAGTCAAGCCAAGATAAGCAATCCAGGCACTGAATGATAGTAAGACATCTTGATAACGTAATTAAACAGACCTTTACATGGTTCTTCTTTTCTTCAGCACGCTAAGTCTTGCTGAATTTAACCTACCTTGAACCGCTGAATATCAACTTTTCAGTATCACACGGGAACTTAATGGTTAGGAACCGTCTGATATCGGCTGTTCCTAATGATTATGCACAAGTAACCAATAGAAATGTAAGATGCGTCATCATTAGGAACCATAACCCTAATGATTACGCAAGTGAAGAGAACCATTGTTATATGCGATATCCAGACGGCTCTCCTGGGCAGAGCCTTTGTGTAAGCCTTTGTGTATGCTTATGCAAAGAAAATACATCCATGATCCAGCACTTTTAGAGAGCTTGATACCAAAAAGTGGGAGCCGCATATTCATTAGGAACATTAGACCGGTATATTGCTTTAAACAATCATATATAGTGCAAATCACCGTGGCAGCCCAACGGACATCCATGTGACGCTACTCGTAGTACGTTTTCTAGTGTATTTTTGTGATTCATGGCACAGGAGTATCAAAGTTTCTGAAAAGTGCGTAATCATTAGGAACACTGACTATATTGTGTCTTGAATGAGGAGAAACTTGATTTTTAGCATCTAGGTAAAGTTTCGCAGTGAAATGAGGAGGAGGTAAAACGAAAGTGAAATAATGCAGAAATAGCTCCGATAAAAGCACCCACGCAGCATAAATCTTTAGACATCGGTGCTTATGCATATTAGTCTATCAGCTTAACATGGTCTAAAGGGTAGAGATAATACTTTTGTTCAGGATGCTGTAAGTCTGCGCAATTGAGAAGACGCGGCAAAAAGCTTGTGGACAGCGGCCTCAGCAATAACAGGAGTCTTTAAGTGAGGAACATAATTACTATCGCACACACCTTAGAATTGCATTTTTAGAAGGATCTTTCACCTGTGATTGACATTCAAAAAATTCTTTCAGTACGAAAATTAACAACAAACACAGCAATGATCTTCTATTTCCATAGTTTCCACCCCCATCTTGTTGAGGAGGGAGGGGGAGCAATTTTCAAAAAAAAAAAATGCTTAAGGCGAGGGTTGAGCTTGGAGAACATGGTGGCGGCAAACTCTTGTATGTGGGGTTGACATAATCCATTCAACCAAACTTCGATAGCAGGCAGGGGGTAATACAGAATTTACTTTAGGGCAGCACTTTTTGGGGATGTTCAGAAGCTGTGACATTTTGAGCATATTTTCGTTGCAAATCGGCCTGTGAGTGTAATATTCAAGTCCCTTAACTTACACTTACTTATACTTCGTTTACCTATCCTTTTTTGTGTAAATTTCAGTCGAAGAACATGAGTGCCTACTAGAACACACGTGTGCAATGAATCCACACGGAGGAAACATAAAGCGGGACGATCGTGCCATATGAAAGGTAGCTAGGTACAGTACAGTTTCAAGATAGTGTGGCTTCCGCGATTGCTAGCCAATGTGTCGCGAATAAAAACCACTCGCAGCAAGAGTCTAAATTGCATTTTGCAGAGGAACTCAGTAATATGTGATCGCCCACATTTGAAGAGATGGGTGTGAATCTATTTGGCAATTATGCGTTCCTTGCTACTCTGCTGCAGAAAATCAGAGATTGCATTGCGAGCACAAAAAGTGTCGCAACCATGAAAAGTTACATGCACTAGACAAGTGGTTTCCTATAGTTCTGTGACAAACAGCTTCTCACGCAACAGACTGCTGCTGATGATGCGTTGCGCCTCCTAGTATCTGCTGTGTTTAGCGAGTTCAGGAAAATAGAAATCGACTAGTGCTCAATTTTAAGAGTTTAATAGCCCTTAGGAAAAGTTTTAGGAGGAGTGTTTTACACATGCCAGGGGTTATTTTAGCCCCATGTTGCTATCGACTATCAAACGCAACAGGCTGCCCCTCGAGGATCAAAACAATAAGATCCTTCTAAAAACATGAAAAAAGCTGCCCTTTTTCTTGAAATCGAACGCATGCCCTGCCCTTCCAGAATATGCCCTGCATGCTCACGGGTTCAGACTATCACCATAGTGATAGTTAGTCTGAACTGGATTTGAAAAGAATGAGCGAACGTTGAACGTCAGATAAACAATTGACCTTGCAGTGCAGTGGTATCAGATAATGGAAGAGGAATGCATTATTCACGTCGATGTGATCGAGAAATGGCGACTTGAAACGCAAGCAAGCTGAACTAAACGAAAACATATTAAATGCTAGCAGGCGAAAAACAAAACCAGATTTGGGCGCCGAGATTCGTGCGCCCAAAAGCGCTTCGCGCTGTCTAAAACAGTCTGTATTATGGCCTGGCAGGGTTTTTTCTAGCCACTTTCTTAGGTCTGGTAATAGAATGCAAGAAACTCAATTTGCTAAAAACTCAATTTTCTAACCAAGCAATTTCCAGTCTACATTCACCAGTTCCAACCATTTCACATGGAAACCTAACATGACTGGACAAAGACACTTCAAAGTGAAATGTATGCATGCTTGAAATATACTTCCTACGCACCTAAGGGTGCCGGTTCCATCAAATATATTTGCATAATTTGTACAAATGTTGTCTACATCCTTCTATATCCAACAAAAATATGCCAAGCTTTAAAAATTGAGGCCCTAAGCAAAAGTGGCTAGAAAAAACCCTGGATAGCAGTGATACCAAGTCATATAGGTAGATACACTATACTATAATTTCTTTGTTTCATGGGTATCATAATAGTTCATGTTGTTCTTTGATTCATGTTGTATCGATAACCTTTATTGCTACAAATCTTGTATTTATAGCAGAACTTTGAAAGTGAATGACGCTAGCACAACTTTCATCTATAGGTGGGGATCACATCTGATTCTCCAGATTGGCTATAGCTATGAACACCAAACTTGGTTATGGTGATACGCCAACATCATAATTTGACATCATAATTTACGAAACCTCATAAATTATTCAGTGATGTCATCATAACTAGTAGTGGGTGCCAAATCATCCCAAATTTAAAAAAATGCATGATTTCTTTATGGCAATTTTGCTTGTGCTGTGTTCCGACGAGCCCCAACCAAGTCAAGATGGCCTGAAGTCCCAAACTTCTGGAATTTACGTGTTGACAATGCTGAAAATTAATCAAATGTTACGTGAAAAAAGACTGACATCTTGCAAATAGAAGGACCAAATTACATGCGTAAACTCATAACTAAAAGCCTAGGAAAAAAGCTAACCTGGACGCAAAGCAGGAAAAGTGCAGCCGAAATATTAAAACATTTAGTGCAATAACTAATGGGAAATTGTCCATTTCAACCAATTAACGGCTTCTCGTTGCAATCAGCACTCTCTAATTGGATTAGAGCGAGTCATGATGGTAGTGTGCACAAACCAAAATTCAGGGATTTTGACAGCACTTTGTTTGGCCCGTCCATATTTGACTGTAGTTTTTCTGTGAGGATCTACTAAGCCCAAAATGAGTAATGCAGCCTAGATCAGAAAAAAGCAAATTACAGGTGTCATTTTTGAGATATTTTCTGAAAAGCCAAGGGGAGGCAGAATCAAAGCCCCCACCCCCACCCCCCAAAAAAAACAACAAAAAACAAAAACGGAATAGGGTTAGCACAGAAATTTCAATTGTTACAAACAAGAAGGCTGGTAGATTGCTGGTTACTTGAATACGGAGTATCCAAGTTTTCATACTTGGTTTGTCTCGTGGAAGCTATTTCTGGGAAGACCAGATCAGAAGATACAATGAAATTACCCAGCTGTTTTCCTCAAAATGCAGGTCTTCTTGAAATCAGATTCACCAATTATCGTGGATCAAATTTTCAGAGATATAGCTATGCTTGCTGCAGGTATTCATTTTACTAGTTTACTTATTTGTTTTATTCGTTTACAGTATGTGCCAACATTTTATGGGTATTGTTGAGACTACATGTATGTGCCTAAGCATGTTCAGTGGTTCGAGCAACTTTGAACATGGCTTTGTGCAACAAGGTATCACTCTACCAGGGTTCCCTGTTCGTAGTCTCCATCTCTCCATCATTCTTCATCTCAACATGGCGCTATGAGTTTGTCTTTGAACTGTCATCGTCCCGTTGACAGCGATCTACGCAAGCAACACCCCTTCAGCCAAGTTACATTGATACTCTTGTGAGGGAGATCTACAGTCTCTGTGCCCTGGCAAAGGAGATCTATGTCAATGGTACCCAACATGGGATTCTTCAGCAATGCAACACTGACACCCCAGTGGGGAAGATCTAGAGCTTCTGTGCCTCGTGAATGGAGATCTACGCCAGTGGTATCTATGATGGTATTCTTCAGCCAGGGGCCCCGCCGAGGGAGATCTAAGTTACTGGCAACCTTGCGAGGAGATCCACAGCCACCTAACCCAGCGAGGGAGAGGTTGAGACTACATGTATGTGCCTAAGCATGCTCAGTGGTTCAAGCAACTTTGGACAGGGCTTCGTAAGAAGAGAAGGTATGGGTCTGCCAGGGTATCTGTTCATAGTCTCCATCTCCTCTATCACTCTTCATCTCAACAAGTATAAGCAAAAAAATTCTTGGTTTTGGCACATCTAAAACTTCTACATGCTATTAACATTGAATTGCATAGTAAATATCAGAAAATAAAAAGAACAAGACTAGCTTGCTCAGTTGATACTTCGTCCAGATATCACAAACTGCACCAACATAAATCTATCAAAATTTTTTCTGATAAATTTTATACAAATTACTACAGGCACTGTGAACACTTGTACATTCAAATAAATCCCAGAAACTATCTACACTTTCATACACAACTGCCAGGTGACACCTATCTTCCGATCCTTTACTTGATGTGCTTCAGGTTCAATTGCCGAGAAATGACGCATTTTTGAAGATACTTTCATATTGTACACAGTATCCACTTCACACATGTCTTTCGAACAAGCCAAATAGAGGACCTGATATCATAGTTCTTTTTTTTTTTTTTTTTTAGTTTCAGTTTTAAACTTTACCAAATCAGCTTAAATTAGAGCCTTAGCATTAAGCAATCTCCAAGAAGCAAATATAGCACACCACAGCAGTTAGTGCTTCGTTTCTCGGTAAAAATTTGCTGATTTTGTTTCCTTCGGTAGTTTGTAGTGATAGCATGTGTGGCCATGCTTTTACATATAATTTTCAAGAGCAGATATTCCACTTTGACTGCCTTTACCACTGAATTTCGCTTGCCAAATATGATGAGTGTAGTCAAGCTTTTTTGTGAATTTCCAGAAAAATGAAAATATTCCCATCAGAAACCAACAAGGCATTAAAAGAACGTCTTGGTGTTCTTTTCCAAAGTCTTTTTAGCACCTAGTGATTGAGTTAATTCTAAAAGGCCTAGTGCATTTTAAGAGAATGTCATGATCTTTTGTTAGATGTTGAATATGATGAATAATAAATTGGTTAACAAACACATTTCACCACTGTGAACATTGCTATAAAATGAGTTTGTTTGGACTCTGCTACCCAGCTGTGAAAACGCCCTTGTGATTTGAGCATGAACCGGTTGAGGTAGCGAGTGCATGAAAGAGATGCTGGAATTTGGTCTAACGGTAGAGAGCTTACACAAGCTCACAATGCAACACTGACATTGCATAATCAGGATTCCTTTGAACTGATGTTCCACTCTATCCATTGATGTAAGCAGAACCAGGGGGGACCCAATGACTACTTCCAAAGCTGACACAAATAAGAAAAATTTGTGCCATCTGGGACAGACCCTAATCACATTTGAAAACATCAGCACCCAATCAAATTGCAAGGATTTCCCTTGATAGCAACGTTCGCTGCTTCAACAAGCCCCTTGACAAAATTAAATACATCAGTGTCAATGTGTTTGTTGCATACCTGCCGGCATTAACATTGGCACTGCATATTAGAATTGATTATTGAAGTTCAATGTCAATATGTCTCGGGTAAGCTTTCTAGCCTTGACGTGTTTATGGGCATCAATACAAATATATATGGCTTTTAATTTTAGAAATTGGAGCCCAGCTTCAACTTGCTTTCCTTTGTTAATAATTTCAGTTAAATTTAATGGAAGCATTCTAAAAAAAGGCTTTTATAAAGAGAGTAATTACGTTGAAGGTATACCACAATGACCCTAGCTACGTTTACTGGCTGTGATTGAAAAAGATGACCACTAGCTCTGAGTCTAGCATCCAAAATAGGTGAGTGGACTAATTCATTTTAAAGCAAACATTACGAATAATATAACATGATGAGATGAAACCATGTGTATGGTTTTCAAGAAAACAACCTCTTGTATAGCAGCAGCTTTCCCATGACAACAGTGTTCTTGTAACATCATGGTTACAC
>JAOBRC010395012.1:0-12436 GCA_027575255.1 Scolionema suvaense
ATGTGGCTAAGGTAGAGTTGATGACGTGAAATTTTCTTGCATGTTTGGACACAATCCTTGCAGACAGCCATGCAAAAGACCTGAACAAAGCAAATCGTTGCAAAGACGAGATACAGCACTTGTAAGCAATGGTAGAAGTTACAGCAACACATTGTAAGCAATTGCAGAAATTATAGCAACACATAAATTGACACACTTCGAGAGACCCAAATAACCAGATAAACAAGAAGAGAAAATGAATATAAGAATAGAAAACAGCAGTCAAATCTTCTCCACAATCAACTACACAGTATCATACAGAAAACAATCGAAACATCAATTCTCATTATGCCCCAAAACTCTTGCACTTGTTACGCAGAACATCAAAACTTAAAAAGACAAGAAACTCCTAAATTGTATGATTCTATAAAAGGTCAAATACCTGAAAAACAAGAGTTTCCCAGAAATGCTGCTTCAACCAAATATTTTAACACCAAAAAAGAACAAATGAACCTAAAAGTCCATAGCGTCTCATAACTTACCACACATAAGCCTCACAAGATTTTCTCCAAACATTGCACATGGTTATAGCACACGTAGAGTTGGCCCTCAGAATCACGCCAAAAATAACAGAAAAACAGATGGACCATTTATAAGATATATTTGGAAAAAGCCCTGAAAATTGCAATGTTTGGGTGTAGGTTGCCACCTGCTAGCCTAATGAGATTTTCTGGAGACATGGCACATGGTTCATGACATGCGTAGAGTTGCCCCAAATACTCACACCGAAATAACAATGAACAGATTAACCGTTCATGACATATTTGGAAAAACCCTAAAAATCGCCATATTTGGACGTAAATTACTATACTGCCCGCAAGCAAAATGAGGTTTTTCAGAGACATGACACATGGTCCATAACATGCATAGAGTTGCCCATAACATTTACAACAGAAATGATAAGAATCTGATAAACAGTTTTTGACATACTTCAAAAAAACCATGAAAAACGCCATTTTGGGACGTATATAAATTGCCACCTGCAAGCCGAACGAGAGCTTTCCTAGACATGACGCATGGTCCACAGTATAACTGCTTTTGCCCTGTAGATTCGCACAATCACAAATAAAATAAACTTACTATTTTGGTCAGCTAAAATGTGCTTAAAAACTTATCTCGGAGATGTGACACACTATATCAAGGAGAATTGCCCCAATGTCGATTTGCTATAAAATATCAGGCATGACGGCGAATCAGCGCTACGTAGTGATTGATGCTGTTACTCTCGTGAATGCATAGTCAGGCGGACCTACATCCGATGTTAAACATCGGACCAGGCGGGATTTTAACCCACGACCTTGGGCTTACCGGGCCCCAGCTCTGCCAACTGAGCTACCGGTCCATGAGTCATGTCCTCATTATCTGGTCTAACTATGCTAGCAGAGATCACTATCTCCGACGGATTACGCTGTGAATGTGTTGATCACTATCAACTACTACACCCACGAAGTGCACGCGAATGAGAGAGAGGTAACTATGCATGAGGTGACTATGCATGAGGTGACTATGCATTCACGAGAGTAACAGCATCAATCAGGCATGAACTAAAAACTACAAAAACATGCTTACTTCATCTCCACCAATATGCAAATACTCTAGATCCTCGTGTTCCTCAATAAACTGATCAACAATCCTCTCTATAAGTGGAACAGAATTCTTATTTGATGGACAAAGAGACATCGGATTCATTGATGCTTCTCTAAGGTATTTGAAGTCTTTATGCTTTAATATAAACTCTACATGTCCGAATGATTGCAGAAGAGGAATAAACTTCATGCCTTCACTGGCTGCTGCTTCTTGCAGGCTGCGAAGTTCTTCTGATGTATAAGCGTATTTTCTTGATAACACAGCTAGTTCATTCTTGTAAGGAAACATATCTTCGTACTCAACGAGGATCCCTGTTGCACCCCACTGTCGAAATAGAGGTATCATCTTCAATAAGTAGCTGATTTTGGGCGGGGCACCTTTCAAGTCTAAGTGAACAATTCTTTGAAGTTCTTGTTCCGTGTCATCGTCCATATTTTCAGAATCCATGAAGACCTGATCTGTTTCACAATAAAAAGAAGATATAACAGAGTGCCAAATGTTCAGTTATAGTTCCCAACAACCTGCTTGCAGACTTACAGACTTAACTTATGAGAAAAGCATAAACTATCAGGTTTAAATAAAGAAATTCAATAGGCGTGCAATGTTCCACACAAAAAATTTTGCGCGTGTTTCTTCCATCTGTGATGCAAATGATTCCGTTATTATGGAACCTAAATACACAAGTGCCAGTGTCAAATCACAAATTGGGCCCGTGAAAATGAAACATAAAAGTTGAAATTGACTTGCGTACGTATCTGTGCACTAGAATAACCTTAAAAGGTTCTCTATTAATTTCACAGCCATTAAAATTACATAGCTCACCAACATTTCCATGCATGTTTTCGGAAATATGTCCATGGAGCTAAACCTCATAGAATATCCAGCAAAATTCTGTTGGGTTCCCATTCTGATCTTCGCTTTCATATATGATAGTCTGCATTTAGATGGATCTGAGGCACATGTTTGTTTTTTTAATAAGCATGCAACATTCATTGGGACTACATTTTGGCAAAATGTTAAGTATATAGCAAGAACAATGATTTCCCAGCTTCAAGTAGAACCTTTATTCACTAAAATATACCATGATTGCAACATTGTTATCACAGTAGTGACACATTGAAATACCTCATTATTACAAAGTTAATGAATTTTTTCTCATTCCATGTGAAACTTTCAAGTCATATGCCTTCCAAGCCAATTATAGCAGACAAATATTTGTTTGCTTGTAATGGTCACAAAAAACTGGAAACAGATAATTTGACAGTGGAATGGAGTTTAAAAGCACACATTCAGATTCTATTTCACAGGAAGTAAAGGACAAGCGAGTGCATTTACAAACATGACTAGAAAACTACGTCTGTAAGTACGCCATTACAGACTAATCCTCTTATAGTATTTATTTATCCGATATTGCCAGACATGCTGGCAGCCAACCATTACCAACAGATTCCTGCTCTTTTGAGTCAGAGTCAAGTACTTTTTGGAAAATCATGCTAACAAATCTCCAAATGCAACGGAAAGCGGCCTACATCTTGTGCTTGAAAACAAAGTCAATAGAAGCTACCTCATTAACTTAATTGAAGCCAATCTACTGCTTTTCGTAGCTAGTGATTAACTAGACGAGAGCAATTATATGCACAAAGTGTATAACGTTAAGGCTGAAATACAAGGTGCCACTGCTTGGTCAAACTAATTGGATGTGAAACATTGGACAGGTATCGCGTCACAAATACACCATCCAATTATTGCACGCAAAAAATTTGTGTTCATGCACGTTCCTGATCGCACATTTCGCACAGGTGCGTTCGAAACAGTTCATGCGTATACAATAAGCTGCGTTCATCCAATTTCTTGGCAAAGTAGAACACCATCCAACCTTTAACAACTTGGTCCTAGTACATGAAAATTTGACAACTTTTGCGTTTGCACGATCCAAGCAAGCACTTAGACCAACTAAATGAACAGAGTATTTCACGCGAGTAATGACTGACACTGATATAAGAATTTTGAAAACATGCAAAAGTTTTGAGAAAAACCTTCTGCATAGCAAGAAATTTGTGCTTCCCAAATGGCTCACATCTTTCACAAGCAAGATGCAACTAGAAATTCCTTATGGCTGAGCAAAAACATGAGAAACTATGGTCCTGGCAGTACAGATTTCTGACTAAAACATGATTAACGCAGTCAGATTCCATCCAATTTATCTTTCGTCCTGTCATCTTATCAGATTGTGAAAACTGACAAACAATGACACTAAAATATTTTGAGGTAAAGTTCTCTAAATCACATCCACCATACCCACTGATAGGAGAATAACAGACGAAAAAGAGCAGGCATGACTTTTAAATTCATCACATGTAATGCATGCAATACAGTCCTTCGTTGTTGAAAAACAAATATCAATATTGCTCAATGTATGAAAATATATCTCTCCACCTCCTAAATGAAGTTAAAATAAATACCAAGTACATTGGAAAGCAACCAAATCGTAACAGCTCCTTGAAGTACGCCTTAGCACATCAAATTTTTCATTTATAACAAAAGTGAGAAAAAACAAAAGAAAATAAAATAAATTCCCTGGCAGTGCTCTTTGTTACCGGATGTCCCAATTTCCCTCAAATGTGCATCGTTTTCAATATAATTACATTAGATAAAAGATTGAATTGCACATAACATGGTCTGGATTAAGAAATTACCGAATCTATCTGCAAGTATTCATACTGCATCAATTTTCATCAGATAAAAACAATGGCCGCAGATCTTGGAAACAGCTGTAGTTTGCTAAAGATAGCCAATACAATCCTTCGGCAGCATCTAATGTAGAATCGAATTCTGTGTCCATAGTACAAAAGTAACCCTGAAATTCAGAAACATATCTCGCTCAAGATATGCACACTTCCATCCCCTTTGCATGTAAAATTACAGAGCACAATAATGAAGGCTAGTAAAAAGTGGAGTGAGACTTAAACAGTGCAGGAAAAAAAATGATTTTCTGACAGTTAGGGCTGCTTCAAAAGGTAACAAATATTACCCAATCATAACTTGCATCGAGCCGAACTTTACAACTATAGATTTATCCATTTGCATGTGTAATTCGGAATTACAGATGTCTTTCCTCGCAAAAAGAGACGTAACAAGAAAAACAATAAAAACCAGTAAAATTCATATAATTCTGGTTGCAATAAATATTTTCTCCCAATTCCTACAAAACCTGAGCAAATGTAAAATTAGTCAACAGATGCTGACGATTTCTTCAAATTTCTCACAACAGCCTTGATACCAGGCAGCAACTCGGCAAGCATAGCGCCAGCACTTTTCTCTCCTCCACTCCCTCCATTTTTCTCCTCACCACTCTCCTCTGTTAGATCACCATCAGCTGATGCCCCACCAGAAGCATTTTTGCGTGATAACTGCTTGATCACTAAAGCTTGGTACTGGGACAACTTTTCGAAATCTTCTTCAGAGAGCCGATCTTTCAAGAAAGCAATCACTTGAGGAATGCATCTTCCAGGGGCATGTAAAACAGAGCCTGTATAGTGTTGGAATAGAATGACAGCACAAAGGTGAAGTGCCATTGCTGGTTCTGTCTCACGATCAAGTTGGTCGAGCAAAGCAGCTCGATGGTTAAAGGCCATGTTCCTATGGTGTAAGATGAATAATAATGTCAGTATTAAGGGAAAAGGTGCGAATCAAATTGCTCCTAAAAGCAAAAATTTTGTAAAACATACTAATGTTGAGTGATTCTTCGTAACAAGAAGTAATGAAAGGATAAAACTCTCAGGTGACATTAAAATCTGAAAGTGTCTGACTGACCACGGGCAGTTTATGATGTGAATCATATCAGCACAGAAAAAAAACAACTAAAAAGTACAGTATCAACCACACGGAAGCACCGTACTTTACACCAAACATGCATTCAAAAAATAATATCAGACATCATCCATGAAAAGACATACATACCGTTCTTTCTTTTTGTCTAACTTTTTCAACAAAATATCACAATGGTCTGGTCCAGTTATGACTTCAAGTTGTGTGAAGAACTCCTCAAGATCCTAAACAAATCAAACAAACAAACAAAAAGGCAATGGTTAGGACAGACCCCTATAGAGCAAAACATCTGTAATCTCATTCTGTGGTTCTGGTAACAATTATGCTACGAAAGTAAAAGCTTTGCTCATTTCTTGACGCGCATTGATCTCCCTTTTCCCAGTGGGACCGTCAGCAACTACTTCCATGGTCGGTACTTTTCTTAACAAATTACAATTTGATTAGCAAAACGTCGGTATCAGCAATCAAAATACCATTACAATTAAATTTAATGGCTCTCTTAGAATTAAGAGGCGTTGCTACCCGTTAACTAAGGAAAATGACTTTTGCTTTCCCAGTGCATTCCATGACATAAAACCGACTACTAACATATTCTGGCTGGTAAATACTTAACAAATAATTTAGCCACGCAGAAAAAGCAGAATGAAAAGTATTGCATAGGTACAAAAGTAACTCCATAAAACAGTAAAGACAAAACTTTGAGTTGGTGAAGTTGCTATTCTCTTCATGTGAAATTGTTCATAGAATTTTTAAATCCCTGTCTGTCTTCTCATTATGCAGAGATTTCGTGGAGAGCAGCTGCAGCGAGGTTACTACTCACACACCTAATATTCACACCAAAAATTATAATGAGGCCTGTCCTGCAATAATTCGAAAAAAATCTAAAAATGACCATTAACCCTTCCATAGTGCCGATCCTGACTATAATCAGGATGGTATGGGAGGGGATCAAGTTGAATTGAGACCCCTAGGTGGACACCCAGGAATGTTGTGACCTATGGTTCCAGTAAAAACAGGTATCGGTAAAGTTAACCCGCTCAAAAACCATCTTCAAGAAGGGTTACACTAGTGAAAAGCTTGACACGGAAGGGGTTAACAACCATCTGAAACTCAAGCGAGAGTTTTCCCAGATATGACCCAAGGTCCACATTATAACAGCTATTTCTCTTACGTTTCACACCAAACATGACAAAATAGTACTGATAGCCATTCTTGGTCGTAAATTGCCACCTGCAATCAGAAAAGTAATGCGCTATTATAAAACCCCGCTCAATCACTTTGTTTGAATTACAGTCAAACCTCTGATAGTGGCCACTTTTACCGCCAAGGTTAGCAGCCGTTATTGAGAGGTGGCCGCTATTCAGAGGTTTACTTAAGAAGGCCTTGATTGATTTACAAAAGTTTTGATTGCATTGCAAAAATTGAAGACACATAATGAAGATATTTCTTGAAAGTT
Organism: Scolionema suvaense; assembly: GCA_027575255.1. NCBI lineage: Eukaryota > Metazoa > Cnidaria > Hydrozoa > Limnomedusae > Olindiidae > Scolionema > Scolionema suvaense. The sequence goes on from JAOBRC010395012.1 coordinate 6,911, forward strand.
TGGGTAAAATCAAGTATTTTTTGTACTTCGAATCATTTTTTGAGGACAAAATGTATGCATTAGCACTAAATTGTTGCAAAAACATCAGATGTTTTTAGACAAAAAGCAGAACAAATATTTGAGTAGCCGCTTTTAGAGGGAACTTGATTTATTTTTTTCTTTTGGGACTGTGCCAGGTGGCTGCTAAACGTTATTTGGAGGTGGCCGCAATTCAGAGGTTCTCTATGTCAGAAAACTTACGGGAAGCATTTGGGACTGAAAGCTACCGGCTGTAATTGGGAGGTGGTCGCTATTCGGAGGTGGCTGCTATTTGGTTTGACTATATTGATTTTGACCTTCATCTAAACTTTAGAAAAATTTTATTAAGAGATTTTTGCCGAGAAAAAGCGTGCCAAGGTGAAGGATAAAAGGAAGGACGCACAGACGAAAGGACAGAGATCATTTATAGGACTGTCCCAGCAAAGCGGGAGTCCAAAAAAGTAAACCAGGTTCATCATCTGTCAGGCCAGGAAGACAAACAGGTTGCAGAACAAGTGGATTCCAGCAAAAACTATTCCGCTGATGGCCTAAAAAACAAGGTCAAAAACTCACGAAATTTTTTGGCTAAACTTTCGTGAATCGGTAAGACATGAAATATTCATCAAATAACTTTTCCAAGAAAAAAATGTGATTTCGGAAGATTAACAGCAGCAGGGAAACATGTAAAAATATGTATAAAGAGGTTATTCCTTCTTTGCAAAAATGACATATGTACAGTTTGTTACCATTCCCCAGACATAGTCGGCATCTCACCTTCTCTGATGCAGCTATCTACGGAATCTATCAAACATTTTTCAAGAGTCTGCAGCTTGTTAATTTTTGCCTGCTTATCATCATAGGAATGGCATCCACTTTGTCGAATGTTTGCTCATTTCAAATACAGAATGTATTTTGACCTTCTACACCCCCAGAATATCTGCAATAAAGTACGTTTTATAACAACTATAGGATATTTTAGTGATTCTGGGTCAAATATTGAATGGCATGCATGCAATCGTGCAAACTTCTTTGCTAGATAAGCCATAATTATATTAACAATATTTGAGGCAGCTGCACTGGTACATAAGCCACAGCTGTATGAAAATATAGGAAACATCAACGTGTAAGCTGCTTTTTATAAACTGGCATAGTTTTGAATGCAAAATATTTCAAAGTTGTAACTTTCTTCCTTGCCGATTGTTATACAGTTGTGTGGTGTGCTGAGACTCTTTTAGTGCCCACGCAAAGCAGCACCCAGCACTTTTGTGAACAGCACTTCACATGGGGGTCAATGTTTTATGAGCGTAGTTTCTTATCTTAAGATACTATAGTTTCGTTCTGTATTGAAAGCGGGGGCGGATATACACTAAATACATGAAGAATAACAAGTCACATAATTAGTGGACTCCCACAAACTTAAGTGTGAATCTCCGCATCAGATCAAAGAAGAGAATAACACGCAAGCCATAAGATTTGCACCACAAATCACAAAAACGCAATGAAGAGTTCTTGAAATACTAAAAACTCTAAAACAGCAATTATTGACATAAATTGCCTCCCGCATGCTGAAGAACAATATACTCCCAAGATATAAAGCATGGGTCATAATAATGTATGCCTTGTTGCGCGTAAGATCCATGCCAATAGTGAAAAAGATAAGCCAATGTTGATACATTTAGAAAAAAATGAAAAATAACCATTTTCTGACGTAAATTACCACCCGCAAGCCTAAAAAGATTTTCCTCAGACACGGCATGTTCATAACGTACACAGACAGGCCCCTATGAATCACACCAAAAATGACAAAGAACGGATGAACCGCTCATGATATATTTGGAAAAAAACCCCGGAAAACCACGATTTTTGCACATAAATTGCCACTCGTAATAATAAGCCAAACGAAATTGTCAGGAGACATGGCATATGGTTCAAAACATGCGCAGAGTTGCCCCTAATATTCAAACCAAAAATGAGAAGATCAGATGAACAGTTTTTACATATTTGGAAAAAAACCATGAAAATCGCAATTTTTGGTGTAAATTGCCACTTGCAAGCCAAACGAGATTGTCCGGAGACATGGCACATGGTTCATAACATGCATACAGTTGTTTCAAGTACCCACATCAAAAATAACAATAACCAGATTAACCGTTCATGACATAATGTGGAAAAAACTCCGAAAATCACCATTTTTGGAAATAAATTGTCACCAGCAAGCCTAACGAGGTTTTCAGGATACATGGCATATGGTTCAAAACATGTGCAGAGTTGCCCCTAATATTCAAACCAAAAATGAGAAGAACAGATGAACAGTTTTTTACATATTCGGAAAAAACCATGAAAAACGCAATTTTTGGTGTAAATCGCCACCTCTAGCCAAATGAGATTGTCCCGAGACATGGCAAATGGTTCATAACATGCATATAGTTGCCTCAAATATTCACACCAAAAATAACAACAAACAGATCAACCCTTCATGACATGCGTGGTAAAAACCCCAGAAAATCGCCATTTTTTAACATAAATTGCCACACGCCACACGGGATTATCAGGAGACATGCCATATGGTTCAAAACATGTGTAGAGTTGCCCCTAATATTCACACCAAAAATGACAAGAATCGGACAAACAGTTTTTGACTTATTTGGAAAAAACATGAAAAATACCTTTTCTGGACGTGTATAAATTGCCACCTGCAAGCCAAACGAGAGTTTTCCCAGATATGACACGTGGTCCACATCATAACTACTATTGGCCTGTAGTTTCACACCAAAAACCACAAAAAAGTAATGAACAGATTTTGAACTATTCTTAAAAAACCCTAAAATTTGCCATGTTTGGGCATAAATTGCCACCTGCAGGCTGAACAAAATGTTTTTTTAAAATTCCGGCTCCATCACTTTTCATTAAATATGGATTGTCACCTTCACACCAAATTTCAGAAAAATTCATTCAGCAGTTATCCGGTGACAGACGAAAAGACAGACGGAAGGACGGACAGACGGAAGGACGGACAGACGGAAGGACGGACAGACCTCATTTTATAGGACTCTTCCACTAAACCGGGGTTCCAAAAAATAAATAGCATTAACTGCAACTGCTATTAATTTTACATGAAAAGTTGCAAAAAATTATGAACTGATTTAGACATAATATTGCTCATTTTATAGCACTCTTTCACTTGAGTGGGAGTCCGAAATGCAGAATGACGATCTTCATTTAGACCCTGCACGTACGAGATTCCTGAAATAGAGACAGGCAAAACACCGATGTCCAGAGCCCTTTGAAGAGCAATGATTTTCGAATTACTGAACTTCAAACCTCCAATTCCTTATATTTTACAATTAGAGAAAACACGACAAATTTTCTTTCTTAGAAGCAGAGCTGAATTATGTAAGTCATTCACGCAGGTGTCACATCACATCAAGGGTTCACTCGATCTCGTCGTATGATTCGTTGTAGCTTCCTTTGAACTCTGGGCAACTGAAATATGTATGCAAGTGGGTCAAGCAACACATTCAAAATTGAATAAATTGCTATCCATTGCAGATTGGACAGCAAACCAGCCACCGCCAACAGTTGCGGAATTATAGTCAAACCTGTATAGGAAGTAATAATCACTAGAACAGCTTTGTACTTCATCTGTTTTCGATCTTGTGTAGAAGTCGAGTTGACAGCATTTCTCAACGACCGTAGTTTCATATATATGTACAAATAGCAACTGATTGAAACGACCATAAAAACACTATTCCACACGAAAAGTATGCTGCCCGCTAGCAACAGCTCAGCTTTCATGCCTCCATTCCAAGTAACATACAACGGTACCAAATGCCCCAGAGAAATCAGCCAACACAAGCACAGGCTCAGATAAATGTTTCTCTTGGTGGAAAATGACTTGTACCTGTGAGAGTAGTACATGCAAGCAGCTCTGTCCAGTGTCACCAATATTAAGTTGCCAACCATCACATAAGATATGAAGAAGACCATTGAGAGAACAGCAATTTTGATCTGGTTGATCGAGACCAGATATACTTCAGCATTAAATACAATGAGCAACAGAACTTCAACTCCAGTAAGGTGTAACAGCAAGATATACCGCGGTTGCTGCTTGATCTCCGGCAACAGTAAGTAGATACCGGTGAAATCCAACAATAGAGTCAGCAAGGATATTGCCATCATTGCATAATGTTCGGGAGTCCACACTTTTATTGTGTAATATTCGCTGCTGTTAGGTGCGGGTGTCACGGCTCTATCTAGGTCTCCTTTACCAGCAGTGTCAGCCGAACAAAATGCAATGACAATCAGGAGAAATGAAGCACACTTCAACATTTCCATCATATAGCTTGTGGGAGATGGTTGTCCACAGCAGAAACTCAGATGTAAGCCAGATATTTCGATTATTCCAACACGAGCCAGTTTTTTACAGCATAAGATGAATTTTATCCAAAAAATTCTGGGGGGCACTGTTTCAGGACAAACAGAAACAGCAAGTGATCAGGAATAAGAGGTCTGCGCCATCTGCAACATGTATACACTGACATTCACTTGGTTCGCTATCAGCATTTCCCAGAGATGAAAATTGAAGATCAGGCTTACTTTCACAAAAATATAATCAACGCTTGAAAGGCAACACAATATCGAGAACGCCTTTCCTCTCAAGAATATAGTAACAAACTATCTGTAGATCTTCATCCTTCCATCAGCCAGGAAATGCAAAAATCAACCTTGAGAATGAAAACACATGTTTCCCAGGATTGCCACAATAAAACCTTAAAAAGAGTAATGACTCAAATGAACATTATTAACAGTAATAATGCAGGATAACGAATTTGCACTTCCTCCATTCTCCCTTGATTGTAGTGTTCTTCACTGATTTAACACTTTGAGATTCCAGTATAATTATCAGTTCTTCCACTCCACCTCATACATATATTATTCATATCTGACTTATCTACACTACCAGCTGGGCAAATTGCTAGAATTTGTCACTATAAATGAAGGGAGTGTTATATAATGTTGAGGCACAGATCAGAACAAAATTTGACCCAATCGCGATACATGTTGATAGTCCAGGCTTGCGGGGTTCTTCCCAAGGTGGGCGGCACAGGGTAGCACTAACACCCATTTCAAACAAGTACCTCCTGGAATGTGGAATCCCCTGAAACACTGAGGTAACTAGGTTCAGGCCTTTCCAAATTGCGTGCACGCCAAATTCCATGGTCAATCAGCATCTCTACTTCCAAGGCCAGCTTCTTCTGCCGACCGAACAGGCGGCACCGTTTTCCATCACAGCAACCGCCCCATTATGGAAACGAAGAATATTCACGGTTTTCTCTGGTCTATCCCGGTTTCCAATGGACATAATCAAAGAGGGTAGTTTATACATAAGGGGACGGGTAATGTTTTTTATGTTGGTTGCGTTTCAGTAAGTACCGTGCGTACTCAAGTCTACCCAACAGGGCGGACATCGCTGTTGATTACGAACGGTTCTCGGTGCAATGCATCGAC
>JAOBRC010395234.1:0-12435 GCA_027575255.1 Scolionema suvaense
GGAAGGGGGGGCCAAAAACCCCCCCCCCCCCCCCGCGTTTTTCCAGCTCAAAAAAGCCCGCGTCAGATAGGGTTAAGCGACTTCGAAGACGAGGAAGGGGGAATGCCCCCTATTGTGTGACCACGCCCACTTTTCGGGGATTTTGCCAGAAAGGCCTGTTTACAAGCGTCTGGCGAGCCTTTTGACAATGTCTGGACCTTCGACTCGTGCTAGTTTGACACTCTCTAGGTTGGTACTGATGTGAAATCGGTTGGTGACGTCGATTTCATTGGAATTCCAGAATTACGGTCATATGTTGAGAACCCATGGCTCTGAAAATAGGCAGAAAAATGCAAAAAGTCTCAAAATTAATGTCCAAGATTGTAAATTACTTCACTCTTACCTTATCTTTTACGCATATTTGCTTCAAGTAAGAACTGTTTCATGCAGAGAAATGATGCAAACATGCACGATCTGCTTCATTTGCAGGGCCGCATGTCGCACGTGATGCCAGGCCAAAATTTTGACTCACGTGAGAAACAAAAGTTCACTTCTATTGCATTTACCTGCTTTGCCAGAGACATACTAGCACCCAATCTGTAACCTGGAACCAGATTTTCCATTCCTCTATACTGGAGCCTGCTGCTCTTAACCATGTAGAGGAAAGGAACAGGCTACAGGCCCCTTATGCAGGGAATGGAAGCATCTGGTCCCAGGCTACCAATCTGCAGATAAGACCTGGTTTTTTGTGTTTTAGAATGAGGATTAATGATTTAGCGCAGGTTGTTGTCCAATGTTGTGTAGCCTACTTTATGTAATTTGATATTAGATACACCAAGAATCATTTATTTTAACGAGAAACCCGTTTATATGAGAATGAGACTACACGTTTTCTTTCGATAGGAACAAAAGTTTATAAGGGCAAGAGTCTTTGAAGAGCCAAAAGTGAAGAACATGGTAAGAATACTAAGGTTGACGACAAAGGTTTGTTCTGTAAAAGCAGGGTTTTCTATACATTCTGCTGCAAGAGACCCACTGTTTAGCAGTCAAATATTTCTTTTCCCGGTCCAAGTTGATTCCCTGACAATTCAGTACCAAAACAATGATATTTGATAACAATACTGGTCTTCTGTAAAATTTACCTAAGAACCAGATAAGAACATTTGTAGGCTTAATTCTGACCTAAGTTAAGAACATCGAAGCATGAGTTCAAAAAGGTACGTTGTTATAAAAAATATGCCCCACTGGGGGGAGGCAGTGGGGGCCTTTAGCTCTCCCGCTTTATTGCCAGATATTAAGTCTTATTTTATGGAGTTATTTAAAATGCACGAAGATTTTTAATTTTGTATTGCTTGGCAGCATCCCCCTATCCCCAGTTTAAAATTCGGGGTGCCGTCTTTGAAAACGTGTATTATAGCCTTCCAAAATATAAGAAACTTTGGCTGCTAAGCACAGAAGCAAGAACAAACTTAAGAAATTCATGAATTTTGCAAACAAGAAATATTAGTTTTAGCTTACCGACAGAGTCAACTATATCGGCACTTTCTTGAACTCCGAATGCATAGGTCCCATATGATACCATTGGAGCAGTCATTTGATGTAGAGTTATATTATGACTCAGATGCATAGTTTTATTGGTTACGGTCTTCACAAAGTTTCTTATTGAAGAAACCCAATTAGAAACATTTTCCAGCAAAATGTCTCAATTTTGAAGAAACTTTTGCGGCTATCATTCGGTGCTTGGTTTCTTATAAAAAAACTTGTAATCCTATTTGGGAAGGAGGGGCGGGGCTGCCGTCCTAGTTGGAGAGGACCACCAGTTCAAAATCTGTATGTATCATGCAACTAATGTATTAAACTTGGTATACATTACAAGCTTAGAAGCCTCCTTGTATAGACAAATGAACTTACCGGACCAAAATGTAGAAATTTTTAGAAAATACTTTTTCGATCGAAATTGTTGCAGACCTAAATTTGGGTTAGTATTTTTATGAGAAGTTAGTCAAAGTTGTAATGAAATCGCAGTTTTTGGTTAAAATCTGATTAGGTGCTCTTGAGAAAAGGAATACTCGTTTTGTTTTAGAAGAAGCATGAGGCTCGCATAATGCTAAAAATTTAAGAAACATAAAAGAAACCTGCTCAGGCTCAAGCTACAAGTTAGGGTAGCAAATATGTGAACCTGGTTCAAAGGCCTTTTCGGATAGTGAACAGCAGAATTAATCAGGAAGCTGCTTGCCTACACTTTGAATTTCACTGGTTTACTGAACGATTTGATGCCTAAGATGTGAGAGGAATAGCGCAAGAATTAAATAGTGGAATGACTCGTAGTGAAAAAACGTGTACCTGCACTTTCATTAAACCATGCGAAACGCTCCTTTCCTCTCCCAAAAACTAAAGACTATCGACATTCTGAAGATGTGAGGCGTACAACGTCGTTATCATCTTACTTAACCCTATCTGACGCAAGATTTTGGCAAAACCGTAAGGACACACTTTCTAGCTTTCTTTTTTTTTTTTTTTTTTTTTTCGCGAAGCGAAGCCAGGTCTTCCTCTTCGCGGAGCGAAGTCTTTGAAGTCTCCAACCCGACAACTGTGCGTGGCCCGCACGAGGGGAAAGCTGGTGCTACAGTGACAAGTCGCAATCCGGTTGGGTAAAGGTTCGAGCATAACAAAGTATAGTTCATTACACATGCTACTGCCTCCTGTAGTGGGTATCAGCGGCACACGCAGGTTGCACCTAGTTCGTGTCTCCCAGTTACAAGACTGGTTTTCCATTGGCGAACACCATCTTATAGTTGTTATCCTGTCAATGCAACCGCGTATATCCCACATAGGCCGACAGCAACCCCCTATTTCGGAATCAAGCCATCCCCTCCTCACCGTTTTCCAACAGGACTTAACTGCAGTGTAGCGGCCCCGAAGGACGGCTCACTGAATACGGTCAAACACTATACTTGTTATCTTGGAAGTGCAAGCACTTCTCCGAGTCCGGTTCTGGCTTTTCATCCTAGTAAGGGTGTGCAACAAAAAATACCCGTCATACTCTTACCTAACTTTATCCCTTCATGCAGTCGTCACCCGAGCCCACCAGCGCCACGAGTACAGTATCCTTTTGGAATCGCTTAGTTCCCAAAAAAACTGACAAGACTGAGGCGACCTATTCAGGAGCGCCTTAGGCACATCGTGAATATTGATGGTGGCCAGTTCCTTGAGTAGAGGAATTCGTCACAGAGTCTGCAGAGTGGATGGTGAACTAAGACACTTCCCCACTACTGACAGACCCCGTGTGCAGGAGCCACCAACGTGCAGGTTTCCTCTGTTGACCCCCTTCTAGCTTTCTATTTCGGGGCAGCTATAAACCAGGAACGTCCATAAGAATTCATAACTTGAGTTAAATGCCCTAGAATTATTTTCATTGAGCTGATTTCCATGTCGTATATAGTTCAATGTTGCTAAAATAAAATTGGGTTTTTTGGAAGGCTGCAATTTTCAGGACTTTTTATCTTTTTTTTATGTGAAGAACTTTCCTAAATCATGACCATCGGACGAACAGTTGCGAAGTTGCGAAATCAAAAGCGATCAGTATATGCATTCACTAGTGGCAAGACAAATTTGCTTGAATGACCAAACATCAAGGCGTTACAGATATCTGAATCAGGTCTAAAAAAACCTTTATCAATCGCCTTTAAATATCAACCGACAAGTATAGCACATTAACTTGCAACTATTTTATGCAAGAATCGTGGAAGCAAAAGCCCGAAAATGTATGGAATTATGATTCACTACTCTGTTTTACTTTGAGATCCTCTGCTTTCTTTTATCTCTGAAAATTAAGTCCCGCAGAAGTTTCTACTCTTTAGCTATAGTAGATGGATACCGTAATGGTTCAATTTAACGCCCAGGGTGTTTATCAAATATTTGGACTTTTTAGGGGCGTCTATTCAAGGGAACGTTTAAAAGAGGGGGCGTCTATTGCATTTCTATGAAATTCTTCTTTTTTTCTTAAGTATAAACTTTATATATCAATGAAATTTACACTAGAGTGAGTATATGGTCATAGACATTATCATTTTGATGTTTCCATCTACTTACAGGAAATAAAAGCGGTGTAGTGGTGGTAGTAGTTTTATATGTGTTAGTTACTGTATCTTTAATAAACGCCCCCTTTAGAGGACGCGGCTATTTGATGGGAGCGTTTAATAGAGGGGGTTTAATTGAAAGTTTTCCTGGAAAAGGGGGGCGTTTAATCGACGGTATGTTGACTTGATGGTTTATGCCATGCATTACCCATCCAGAAGCAGTCACTACTAAAGCATCCTGTTGTAAAAAATATTCTGTTGTTTTGAGTAAGATTTTCAATTCAAGCAAACCTTGAGCTGCACAGTGCAATATTTCATGCGCACGTCAAAACGTACATTTTAAACTCCGCACCTGAAACAAAAAAAATTGCTTTGCAGTAATGACAAATTTTCACGTTCATCTTTTCGCTTATGCTAAAATTCGCACCCCTATAACAGCGTGAATTTATATTTCCTTAACGTACTTGCTTCATGAGTTATAGGTTTCGTCATGTGCTCTTCGCTTTTTGTTTTTCAAAATGTTACATTCCGGTTAAAAAATAAATAAACATTAACTCGTGTTGCAGGCACCAATTCACAATTAGGTAGTTGTACTACTTGCAACTACTATACAAAAAATCGTAAAGACCCAAGCAGATATAACCAACAACCCAAATACTCAAGCAAAAAAAATTGTTCGCCTATTATTTGGAAGTTAGTTTCCCAAAGTTAGGCCAAAATTGAGTTTCACAGCCCCAAGGCTTCGAGAGAAAGCAGGAATTTGTATATGTCATATTTGAGTCAAACATGTGCAAATCATGGTAGACGGTTTTGCAACAGCAACATATGCGAGCAGGATGGATAACCTGATATGCCTTTAGGAAAGGTTACACTCTTTTTTTGTAACAGCCATTTAAGTCACAAATTTGCGAAAAATTAAGAACAAATCAAGAACAAACCCAGGCTGAACTTCAACCCCAAAGTTAAGAACAGCAACTCTTTGTGGTAAAGATGATCAAATTTTGTGAAAAGGTTATATGGTTTTATGAAGATGAGGCCAAATATCAATAGCTTTTTATTTTGATGGATCGTTCCATGAAGAAAGCGATTCTATGATGCGAATTTGAACAAAATTAAGAAAGAGCGTCAGCTGACATTTTCTGTTTTTTATAAAAAAGGAGTGTAAATATTCATTGTAATGCTCTTAAAGAAAAGGTCCGTGGCCAGGGACAGGGGACTGCAGCGTGACAAAACTAGCAACATGCCCGCATCTCATCTTGTCTCAGTTATGATTGCAATAATTCAATCTGATATGATATGAGAAGAAACTGCCACAGAGGCTGATGAGCATGATCGAATACGCCTTGCACAGACCAACTCTCAGCCATAAACACTCCGCATTACAGCATAATTGTTGTATCAATCTGAGAGACACTAAATGCCATGAGTGCTAGGAGCAACCAAAAAAGACAGAAAATTCAACTGGTGGTTGCAATCCTGCAAGAAAGCAGCCAAACCCTACGACAACATCACCCAGGCATACCAAACATACGTAACCGAAGATTTCACTGCAAATTGTATTGTTGTTGCTGAATGTAGTCCACAAACAGAGGCTAGTGCTGAGAACTTCTAGTACTTAAAAAAGGTATGGCAGAGGTCATACGACAACACTGCGAATGAAGTACGTGGCACCAAGATTGCACTGCTTCTGCAACTGTTGCTTCCTTAACTGGCTTTATTCTGGGTTAGATGGGGGTTAATGTGGGTTGAGTCACAAGGGAGATTGTGTCGAATAAAGCTCAATACCTGTGTTGTGAGAAAATCACTAAATGCACTACAAATGTTCAGCAGCAATTCAAAATAGAATTCCCTGATTATTCCCTGATATCCTTAAATTGAACAAGAATTCCCTGTCATTTAACTGATCTTTAGCCTATAAATTCAATTCCCTGACTTCTCACTGATTTCCCTGATTTGGCAGACACCCTGTTCTAATTGCGTGAGGCTTGCATTTTCTCATTTATGCAGGCTGATAAATGAAAAAAGATTTACTGCTTCTTTCTTTCATAGTTATAAATAACAAAATCTCAGTTTCGTCTCACTGTGTATATCAACTTCGTACTGTAAATGGATTTTCACTAACAGTTGGTTCTCAGAGCGAAACATGGGAATTGTCCCTTTTGAATTCTGGCAAAAAAACAGCCTTTGTCGAATATGTTATCTGGGATTGTAGAGTGGCCAATGACAACCAGAAGCAAAATAAAAGATGATACTATCTAAATACGGCTATCAGGTAGTTTGGAGATAAGGCCCTTCTTTTACTTGAATGGAAGCGCTAAAACCCTGCTGATTTAAAGTCTATGTGCATAGATATTCCTTCGCCAACGTTGAATACCTGCTTATGAAAATTGAATACGTATGAAAATTTATCCGAATTTATCCGGAAATAAAACGGGAAACCATAAATTCCCAGTAGAAATTTCTTAAAATACGTATGTCCACTGTCAAAGAAGGAACGAATTAAAATTTTCGTTTGCAACCAACCAGCAATAAAGCTAAATTTGCTTTTGTTTCTCGTTTTTTCTTGCAACTGCGATGACTTCTAAACCAAAGAAACTAGAGACGTTGGGTTTAGACCATCACAAGGGAAATTTGACAGATTTGAAAAACAGTTATTGATTTGGGAACTCATTCCTTGTAAAATAAATGCGCAACTGGTGAAATAAAAAGCGCAAGTAACTCACTAATCGTGAATTAAATTCCAACACGTAAACTCGCCACTTGAAACTTGTGTTTTGAAAATTAAAACATGTAGAGAAATTGAATGTAATCGACAAAAATCTCCTACCAGGTCAATCATACAAGAGCACTCCGATTTCTAAAACTGGGAGTGATCAATGTGTGTGCAACTCGTCCTAACACCAAGATAGCCCCCAAATGACCCCATAACATTTGGTAATATCGGCTATAAAATCAGTGATCATTGTGTCTAGACTTCGTACTTTTGTTTGAAGCATTATTTGAAGCTATCAATAAACTGAAGACGAATCATTCCTGGCTACCAGATCTTCAATTTTTCCTGTCTTGAAATTCCACTTTCAACTTACCGTCACCCCCATCACCCCTCATGTCAATGCTGGGCACATACAGATGTCCGGCAGATTAGGCTTGATTTCATTGGGCATTGATTTTGGTTGGGAAAGGGAGGTTGTGTAGGGTTTTCATTTTTGCAAAGATTTTTCTCCACGATTGTAGAACAATTTCTTTCTTTTTGAACATTTTTGCACATTTTCCTGCAGAAAGGTAATCCTGATTCAGACTCCTAGTGAATAGTAACCTGGCAACCCAAGCCACCGTTCCGCTCACCCATCTGCCTTGTTCACTTCACGAGCATCTTATGAATCTGATTGGTGAATTGCTTCGACGGTGGCCTGAGACCGAATTTAAAATTAGCCAATAAGCGCTTGCGTCCAGATTTTGCACTTTCAAAATCCCCGCGGACATATTCCAAGCCCTCATTTTCGAGCGCAAGCCGGCCAAGCCAGTCAGATGCAATGTGACAACGGCCGGGTAAGTGAAGAAATTAGGGCTTGGCCCCCAGGTTAAGTGAATAGAAACTTGTAGTAGAAAAACAAAATTGCTTTGTTAAATTTTGCTGACGTTAGCAATTCTACAATTTTCACCATGAGTACTAATCCAATCGCGTTCCTGAACTACATGACATCACGTGTCGAGTGACTTGTCGATAAATTTTAGAAAAGCCACCAGTGTTTACATACAACAGATTTGTCATTTAGACAGAATTTAAGAAATCAAATCGACCACATAGCAGTGAAATTTGATCAAGAGATATCATCACTATACAGATACACTAAATTGAAAATCTTTCACCAAGATCAGTTCCCCTCCACAGGAATTTCAATGTGTAGCTATGTTTATGGCGCAGTGTTTAATACCACTCAAATTACTATTACGCCACTCCAAAAGGAAAAACCACAATTTCGATCACTTCATGCAAGAGCATTTGTTCGCCAATTGGAGTGTCCGCTCTCCAGCTTTTAGAACGTTTTTCTTAAGGTTTTTTATTTGCACTGGGGATGATAATTTGACAAAATTGTTGAATTGATATTTCCTGAACGGCGAAAGCTTATGAACTGAAACTTGTTGACTTTTATTATAACTTTACAGGCTATAAGTTGAAATAAGAACCATTCTAAAATTTGTTCGTATTCCCAGTTTTATGCGGACACTTTGACAGGTACCTGGATCAATTTTTACCCAAATTGTGACCTGCCGTTGCTAAAAACGCTATGAAGATGTCAAAAACTACATGAATCGCCTATGGTAATCATTATTTAGAGAAATTTAAAACAAATTTGAGGAAAAAAGCTTTAGAGGTTCAGATATTATAATCCGATAAAATTTAGGGCATTGTTTTCGAAATTTCGCACACATAGGTGGACATTTTTGCTGACGTCAGCAAAATTCGAACTTTTTAGCAAACTATTGGGCCATATTCTAAAAGTACACATGTTCGTGCACCTTTGTGCCAAATTCACACCACACTAGTTTGTAGGGTAGGCTTAAGTCCCTGTTCATGCTACTACACAGTTCCTGCCGTGAAAAATGAAGTCACCGATCAAACTGGTACAGTAGATGCCTGAAATGAATAAATGTTCAAAAATCTGACGCATTTTTGTTGTTTTGGTCTTCTTTCCGCTAATCAGAGAGCAAATCTGAGTCAATATAGCATTCCATACGAAGAAAATTGCCTGTCCGCTAATTACAAACGTTTTATGAGAGTTTGACTTGAATTCAGGTGGGGAAATAAGAAATTTGTCCGTTAATTGCAGCTGCCTGGAAATTAGAGTGTCTGCTAGTTGGAGATTATTCTGTAGTCCTAGGTATAGTGTGAACACTACATGCCTCGCGTGTTATTTTATTTGCTCCAGGGCCATAGTAGCCCAGTCACTCGTCAGTCTCCGTTCGCGCTCTACATTTACATTTACATCTTTCTTTACTACTTTTTATATTTCCACGCTACGACGCTAGCCCTAACGTCTTCTCTCTGCCATCTGCAATTCGTTCCTCAGGGCAGATTAGGCGAGAAAAGAGAAAGGAGAGTCTAGCGTGGAAATGTAAAAGTCAGATGTAAATGTAGAGCGCGAACGGAGACTGACGAGTGACTGGGCCTACGAGTAAGCCGCCCTTTCCAAACAAAATGCCTGATATGGTTCAAAATGCCTGTAAAACATGTCTTGTATATGCAAACTAAAAGTCAAAAAATTTCAGGTTTATAGGTTTTACCGTTTTCGTGATATGCCACAAGCCCCTCTATGCGAAGAACAATATCTGTTTCCAGGTAAATAAGTCATGATATGGATCTTCAAAACCAACATATGAAAACCGCTGCAAGAAAAAAGCTGCACTAGTGATTCCTATGTGATGTTACCTGATATACGAAGGTAGTTTTTTTGCTATGTCTGCACTATATGTAAACATCGCGGTGTTCTGATTTGTATTTTTTTGTGCGCAGTACTAGTACTACAGTACTACAGAAGGTAGTTTTTTTTTGCTGTCTGTACTATATGTAAACATCGCGAATGTCAACATCGGTTATCAGGTAAGACTAACAAGTGTTCTGATTTGTATTTTTCGTGCGCAGTACTATATTATTAGATTTTTTCGCTCTTTTGTGTTTAGCAGTTAAAGTTTCTTAAATATTTTGAGAGGATTTACTAGCTAGTCAGCTTCTTATGAACGAGTTTCTGATAAAAAAAGTGTAATGTAATCGGGATTTCTATTAACTATGATGTAAGGGCGGGTTTAGTGAGCGGCTACCCTGGAACCATCAGCTCTTTCTACGCATAGGGGACGCCTGTCCTGATTCTGTGCTACACGATGAGCCAGAAGCTGCAGTATAGAGGAATGAAACTCTGGTTCCAGTGGTTAGCCCGGGTACCGAGCGCTGACACGATGTCGATCACCAACCAACTCGTTTCTCAGTGGCGAAAAGATAGATCCTCTAGTACGAGCGGCGTAGTTCAAGAAGAAAATCTTTATCTTTCGTCATAATCAGGCTGATTCAATTGCTTACGTTGTAGCTCTGGTGCCAGGTGCTTGCAGATTAAATAATTGATTACAAATCTTCAAGCATGCCAGAAAGGCAGGTCAGTGTCACGGATTTCTCTTTTATTTTTCTACGAACAGAGCTTAAAGCAGGGGAAAAAATTAAGAAACTCTTGAATTTTGCAAAACAAGAACTGTTACTGTTTGCTTCCCTATATAGATAAACGTATACTTACAAATTCTTTAAATCTGAACAGATCAGTCACATAGGAATCACTATTGTAGCACTTATTTGATGCACAGTCATATATATATATATATATAAAGAAAGAAATATATATTATTATATAATGATTTGGATACATTGTTTGGTTGGTTCTAGGAAGAAGAATATTGTTTTCAAAACTTTCTTTTCTTTGTTGATTATGTTCTTTAGAAGCATTTTACATTTAAGAAACTGAATATATATAAAAAACTTTTCCTAGTATAATCTCAAAAATATTAAGAAACTTTAACTACTACATCAGGTGCTTGGTTTCTTATAAAAAAATACGTGTACTACGTCTCCCATGAGAGGATCTTTTCGCCACTGAGGTACGAGTTGGGGACTCGATACCTAAGCCATGACTTGGGAATCTTATCTTCTTCTTATTATATTATAATCTTCTTATTAGAAAACGTGTAACCGATGTCTTACGGACCAATAACCAGAACCTGTTGTCCCTTTCTCCTCGACAAAGTGTAGTGCACTATTTTGATAAAGAAACCAATTATCGCGGTAGTAGCAAAAGTTTCTTAAAACATCGGAGATTTTACCTTGAGAAAGGTTGTTATTTAAGATGGATTTCTATAATGTGATACTGTAAATTTACGATTGGCATATCAGCCGTAATATATAGCATTGCATAAAATAAAAACGGATTTCTATGAGATGACACAAAAGTTCACAGGAAAAAATTCTCGATTCGTATCCATAGGAATTCGTGTTTTATGCGGTAGAATTTATTCTACAATATGAAAACTGTTCGTCGCTTCGCGTTTCGTATTACCTGAGATCAGATGCTTCATTCCCGCATGGGGGCCTTGAGGGCCTGATCCCGTGCTTGGAATGAAGTTTCGTACGGTACGAATTCATTCTAGGTAGAAATTAATTGTTACGGTATCTAAAGCCTAGAAAATATTCTACAGTGCAAAATCAGAATCCAACCGTGCGAAATACTTAGCGTTTCTACGGTAAGAACAAAATCCAGCTTTCTACTGTAAAAAATAAAAAAATCAGACCGTAGGAATTTTGGAGGTAGAAAATATTTCTACGGTAATACCAGTGTATAGTTTTTCTACCGTACTAAATAAAATACCAGTAGGAATTTTACATGAGCAGAAAAGTGTTTCTACCTCAGAAAAGAGGACACTCCCATTTCCATGCACCAATAGTAATTACAATACAATCTGAAATTTCAGTGAGTGCTGGTTACACGGTTAAGAGCAGCAGGCTCCAGTAGAGGAATGGAAAATCTGGTTCCAGGTTAGATTTGCAGGCACTTCGCCGACCAGAGCTCAGAGACGCTAGTAGAGAGAAGTGTGACGATGGTGAAGTACAAAATAGCGTCGTATGGATTCTGTAGAAGCATGGATGTATGGTAGAAGCATATATTGGACGGTTGGTAGTTAGTCATCATCAAGTTGCAAGTTTCGATCTAATTTTCGCTGTTTTACGATACGGCGGTTCAGTCTTTTGTAATTTGAGAACTAACCTGGGACCAGATCCTCTTTCTTTGCATAGGGGGCTGCTGGCCTAATTCCCTCTACACGGTTAGAGCGAGCAGCTCCAGTATAGAGACCAGATCCTCTTTCTTTGCATAGGTAACCTGGAACCAGATTTTCAATTCCCCTATACTGGAGCCTGCTGCTCTTAACCGTGTAGAGGAATCAGGATCAGGCTACAGGCCCCTATGCAGGGAATGGAAGCATCTGGTCCCAGGTTATGCATAGGGGATGCTTTCCTATTCCCTGTTCATCTACACGGTTAAGAACGAGCAGCTCCAGTGTAGAGGAACAGAAGGATCTGGTCCCAGGTTAGTCTTTTGAAGCACACTACAAGCAACGTTTCATATTTATTTTCTACTGGAACATGCTGCTGCATGCTCTGCAAAGAGCTATGATGTATGGAAGGCCACTTACTTTTAACATATTTTATAACAAAATTTTATGCGAGACACATATCACGTAAATGGCTTCATTCTGCCGCATAAATCTGCGCTTTCGAAGGTAAGACTGACATCTACGGCATAATTTATTCCTGAAACTTTTGGGTGGCTATATCGTTTCT
>JAOBRC010395345.1:0-19729 GCA_027575255.1 Scolionema suvaense
TTCCCCCCCCCCCCCCCCCCCAATAAAAAGTAAGTAAATAAGACAAATTCCAGCCATCCACATTTTCCAGTCAAAGATAAACACTTCTAGCGCTAAACAAAATTAAATAAGTTGTTAGAATGGCGTAAAAGCTAAAAAAAATGATTGCTAGAGTACGATGTCGAAAAACTTCGCTGGAAGAGGTAAAGAACTAAGTGGCTGCAACAGCGAAAGAAGTACCAAAATAGAAAATGAATAAATCGCTAGAGCAGCATAAGAACGAAAAAAAATCAGAACTAATCAAGTTGGTATAACAGAATAATAACAAGAAATGAAAACTAAAAACAGTCCGGATAAATGCGCAAGAACGAAAAAAAGATCACTGGAACAGCGTTAAGGAGTAAAAAAAATTGCTTGAACAGCACGAGAAAGAAAAACATTGCTTGAACGGCCTAAGAATGAAAAAAAATTGCTACAACAGCATAAGAACAAAAAATGTAGCTTCTGTGTTACACCGCAAGAACGAGAAAAAAATTGAAAAATGAGGAGAAAAAACACTAGAACAGCCGAATAACTAAAAAAAGTCAGTATAAAAGCGTAACAATTAAAAAAGAAATTACTAAAACAGCATCGGAACGAACAGAAAAAAAATCGCTAAAGCTGGATCAGAACGAAAAAAATTGGTAGAACAGCATAGGAATGAAAAAAGAATCGCTAAAACAGCGTAAGAACGAAGGAAAAAATCGGTAGAATAGCGTAAGAGCAAAAAAAAATCGGTAGAGCAGTGTTGTCCATTTCGAATTGAATAACACACAACACGGTCTTTACCACTGTCTTCTTTGCCCACGATTCTTTTCCCAGCACTTTGATACGCGTATCCAGGTTCGTTTCTTATCGTACCGTTTCTGGACAGAAGATATACGCATATCCCATTCATATCCTCTCCAAATCCTCTGCGTATTTTAAGTGCTTATCTGGCGCATGTCTTCACAGTTGGTAAGCCTCAGAAGATACGGCAAAGACAGGCGACAGAAGCACAAAGGAAATGACAATGATACGTGACAGAAACACTGATGCAAGGCGATCTAATACGATACGGTTTAAAAAAGCTGGCAAAGTCACAATTGACAAAACTTTGCTATTTTGGTATAGTTAGCTATAAAGACCTACAAACATTGCATAGTATAAGAAGCAGAGGCCTGCCGCAGGCAGAAAATTTTAAGCTAATGAGTTGGGTTACCTTTCAACATTACTCTATAGTAGGTTGTTGCTGATAGTGCTGGAAAATTGACTTCCCCCTAAACATGTTTACACCCCCCCCCCAGAAAGTGAAAATTTTACAGCTCCCCCCTAAGCCCATGAAGCAGGGGGGTGGTGGGCTGTCCACTATGGCAGCTGTTTTACCTTTTCTAGTGTGCTTCAGCATACCCTATTACCCCGCATATAGGCGCAGCGCCTATAACCAGGCCAATTGAAATAAGTGGATATTTTTACTTCGGAAAAACGACGGGTAAAAGCGCATGTGCCTTTATTCATGCCTGTTTTGAAGAGTTTATAGATGATCAGCAAGACGTGGGAAGAGTATAAACACTTTTCAGATTACAGCACCTCTGGAAAACGGAAGAAGAAACGGTCTTCAAGTACCATGCTTTCATGGTACAGGGACCCAAATTTATGACAGAGAAAGTGCAAATGCCTGTGGAAGACTTCTTTAAAAGAGCGAACTGAAGACAGTGAGTGCTATTGCAGTTTTCTTTTTGTGTCTTGCTGGGGACTTTAAGTAACAGGCCAGTGATGAAGTCTATTTGTGTATAGCTCCTATTGTATCGATAAGACCTGAAACTCAGGGCCATTTTGACGGCCTACAGGCGCATGCGCCTTGATCCCGTATTTAGGCACATGCGCCTTTAAGTGGAGTGCGCCAATATGCGGGGTAATAGGGTAAACATATAGTGCGATGTTTCTACGTCTGGTTGAAACTAGGTGCTTTCGGGCCAACTTTTCCACTGAAGAGGGGGCTTAGGTGTGAAAGGAAAGTCAATCAGATTCCCTAGTATGGTGTTTTCTTCTTCTTTCTAACTTCCACTCTCTGGTGCTGTTATCTGTTAGGGAAGCATTTGGCTTTCTAAGGTTGCCTCAGAGCAAGGAGAACTCATCATTCACCGCTAAATTTATCGACGCGTTTTTTTTTCAATTGCGACCTAAATTGAGTCCTATATGTTGACCTCAATTTAAACCATCATGAAATTAGACTATCTTAACCAGACTATTTCTATTCTAGTTCGGAATAATTAGTTGAAGTTCAAGGCAAAATTTGTGCCAGAATATTTTCGTATTGTTTGTAGCCTAACATGTCCTGGAAAATGTCGATTCAGGTTTAAGTTTGGTTTATGCTTTGGCGAAGCTGGATTAAGGAAATTAGCCGAACTGGTTAGCCTAATATGTGGTCGAAATTTTAGCATTATCCATAGAGTCCTGCAAAATTGTCCGAAAGAGGGGCGAATAGGCTTTTTTCGTAAAATATAGGGGGAATGTCATAAAATGGGGGGAGGGGGAATACAAGCATATGTTTATCTGTGAACTATTGAAGTCATAGATCTAAAACATTTGTAAGTGTTTTCATAAACATGGTTCTAAAAGCACTTTATGGCAGTTCAGTCTCACTCGAAATAATGAAACCCCTCTGCACACAGTGGAAGATGTGAACTTTTCATTGAAAAAGAGGGGATGGGACCCCCTGCACACTATGTTATCACCACGCACGTTTTAGTGGAAAAATCAGTTAGCCTTATATTTAGCTTAAACAAGTGATTTCGGCTGGGTTTTGGTTTAAGTTAGCCTTAAATTTTCCGCACAGGTACAAGAAAAGTGCGTCTGAACATCGTAGAAACTGGAAAAAAAAGATGGCCAAAACAGCGTAAAAAAAGATCTCTAGAGCATAAGAGCTTCAAAATGAAATCGCTGGAGCAATATAAGAACTAAGAAGAAAAGATTTCAGAAACAGCATACGGAACGAAAAAAGAACACAAGATCGGCGGAATAGTGTAACAAATAAATAAACACTGCATAAGAACGTAAAAGAAGATCGCTAAAACAACGTACGGTCGAAAAAAAGATCTCTAGAACAGGGTAGGAACTAAAAGGTCTTTAGAATATCGTAAGAACTAAAGAAAAGAACTCCTGGAATAGCATCAAAACTAAAAAACTCTCTAGAGTAGCTCAACTGAAAACGAGATCGCTAGAACAGCGTACAAACAAAAAAAGATCAATAATACAGCGTAGGAACCAAAAGGGTGATCTTTAGAACACCGTAAGTACTAAAAAAAATCACTAAAAGCTAAGGAAGTAGCGTTCGCTAGAACTGCGTACGACCTAAAAATGGATTGATAGAGCAGCGTAAGAAGCAAAGTTGCAAGCTAGTAGGCAGCGATGAAATTCGTAGCAAATTGTTAGGCAATCAGCCAACCCTTCACTCTTCCCGATAATTGGTGGCCATTAGCCATGCACTTCGAACTCGTTTCGCATGTGTCGCGAGTGCTGCGGTCCTTTGATCTGCCTTGTAGGGCGTGGGAAGTGAGTGGCCTTTTCACGCTCTGCGCATTGGGCAAACCAAAGCTCCCACTCGCAAAAGCCATTTACCGATAAGGAAGAAAGTACGTATGAACAATAAAAGTGAGTTTTCCTATTTAAATTCAAAATGCATGAGCCGAACCATGCTTACGTGAACAGGAATGTTGTGTTTGGCTGCCATGTAAACTGCCCCAAGCTCTCCACCTCGTTTTGTAGGTTATCGCATCGGCTGGTTTTCTTCATGTGTCCTTGTCATCGACAGAGAGTACTAACCCTGTAAAGGGTGGAGGTGCTTACAGGTCATCTTTCAGAGCTCATTTGCTCTTTTGTCTACAATATGCTTTTGTAGCGTTTCTCACAGCAGATTTTGTGTATTCCTCTCATCACTTCTGGGTATGGACCTTCTATTGTAGCTTGTGGCCAGTCTTTGATTATACACCTCAAGTCCTTTGTCGTGTCTGACGATGGATGAATTTGGAAGGATATTGCCTCCATTGATATTCCTGCCGAGTCTCTCCCTCCTATATGCATATGACGGTCCCAAAACCTTTTCGCTTGATAGCAACTGCAAATCACGGTGACTCTATCAATGGGGGTTACTATACCGCATACCTGAGATCTAGAACTGACAAAAGGTTGTTACATTGCAGTAACAAACCAGTTATAGAGGTCATAAATCCGCATTTCAATTCACATGGAGTATATCTGCTATTCTTCAAATAATGCTAGCTACTGTCTCTTGTTAACTAACATTTTAACTAGCATTAACATTTTGTGACATCTGCCATTTGGATATTTGATTTATTCGTGAAATCCTGATATGAGAACCAGACAGAAGTTCTGCGGTGCGGGGTGTTAATGTCATGTCACAGAAGCTTGTTTTTAGTCTCGTAGGTTTGCAAGTTTGTAGCTGCTGATTTTGTCTTTATACGTCATCATATTTTGTAGTTTTGCAGAATTCTCTGTCAGTCAAGTTCCCCCTTGTATTTTTCGGCCAATATTTACTAGGTCGTTCATACACACTATGACTAAACCATTGAATTCCTTAACTGAGCCAATTGGTGGAGGCATGTAGGACAAGAACAAAAAATTTCCGAAAAATTTGCGCAAAAGCTGAAGAGATTTAGAGCCATTTATTTTCATCACTCACAGTACTGGCAATGTGACAGTTCTTGAGTTATTTATTCAACTGTAGTCACTAACCCCGGACACAAATTTTGTGCTCAGTCTTAAATAAATGCATAAGTCTGCTGGATAAGTGCATGCGTCTATACTTATGTTTCCTGTCTGTTGTGTACATTTAGATCCTGTATCAAAGGGCATCTTCCATTAGTGAAGATTTTAGTCGAGAGTGGTGGAGATCTCAATGCGAAAGACTCTATGCAGGATACTGCACTTGCAAAGGCAGTTCGCCATGGTCATATCAAAATTGTTGATTTGTTACTCAGCTGTGGTGCTGATATATGGGAAATCTGTGGACCTGAAAACCTGTCTTCTGTGCTTCACATTGCCGCAGCTGATATCAGATTAATTGATATATTCGTATTACTTCTGAGTAAGTGTAATAAGGAGCTGGCAGTTTGGCACAATAAAGTTAGGAGCAGTCCACTTCATGTAGCTGCTTTATGTGGGAATGTGAAGGTTAGTTCTTCATTGTTTTCCACATTTGCTGGTTTGAAAAATATTTCACTTAATCTGGATGATACTTAAGATATGTGGAGCTTTCCTTGCTTCTCTGCCCAGCTGCTTTCAGTGTGGTCTGGGTGCCTCTCGAACTGCTTTGTTTCTAGCACACCTATCCTACCACTGCCATTAGTTTATATGATTGTTTGCGGTAGTGTGTTTGTGCATAGCACTTGTTACGCTGATACCCTAGTGCTTATGTTTTCCCCTGAGGACTGGTGTGTATGTAGTGGGCCATTCTATTGCCAACAATGCTTTCAGTTAATTATCCATTAGTAATATTATTAGTTCTTTTGGAGCGGAGCACATCCCGCCATTTGGCATAGCCATCTTCCCAAAATGAGGCCTGCATTTCTCTTCTCTTTGCTTTGCTACTGTAGCGCCTTACGATTCCGATGAGTGGACTAAATGACGTCGCGTGTTTTTGAAACTAATCATACCTATTACGCAGCTTAAGGATAACAATATGCTGCACCAAAAGTATTTGATGGTTTAATGACATTTGTCAAAAAAAAAGGTAATCGTAATTAAGGACATGTTGATCCACACCTATCCGTTTACGCCAGTGAAAAGTATGAACAGGAAGGTGACAAATTGTTGCAGTTTGATATAAATACATGACGACATTAACAGAAGAAGAATAAGAAGAAGATCTCGAATGCATTTAAAGCTCAACAGTTGTCGAATGCCGATCGGAGAGGATACTGATTCTGCGAGCAATTTTTGTCAGTGTACAGAAAATATATTTAAATATTGTTGTGATAAGACTGGATTTACTGTCTTTTAGATCTCCTAGCCATCTAGAATCCTCGAGAGATCAACAAGTAACACTGAAAATATTGGACTAAAGAGTTAAGTAAAAGTACCGGAATAGTAATAAACCGTAGCATTATGCAGTGTCACATTTGGCGCCAATTTTAAAATTCATGGGCAAATTGATTCTCCTGGTGAAAAAGGAAAATTTTGACGACATTTGATGGCATGGATGAATGGAGCGCGAGTTGCCTGTAAATTATTCCACATTGCTGTGTTGTTTCACTTGGATGTGGCGTAGTCGTGGGCAGTGGACTGGAGTGTCTCAGGAAAATGAAGCGAACCATTCATGAAATTTGTGAACCGGAGAAAAAGAAATCGAAGCGAACAGTAACGGTCAAGACTTTTGAAAAAATACTATTTTGCTGACGATTTTCATGTCATAGCTGATAACGAAGGATACGTGGAGTCAGTGACCTGCAAGGTGTGCCGAGACAACTTAGCAGAAATAAGGAAAGAAGTTCTTTTAAGAGGTGTTCGAGGTTTTGCGAGTGGAGTTGAAGCATACGCTGACAGCACTGCCACCCACATTCACAAGTCTAACATCGAAAAACAAGTGAAAGTGGGTACACTGCATAATTGGGCGAAGAAGAAATTTTGTGTTGAAGCTAGCGCCTCTTCTGTGTCAACAAAGCCGATCTCTGATGCTCATCAATCTAGCTCAAGCATTGATTTATGTTCGAAAAGCAAAAATTACGAGCACCTATTTGTCAACGCCTTGTCTGTTGCTAGATGCGAGAAACCTTTCGCAGACTTCACTTCATCTATTGAAGTATAACGAAAGAATGGCGTAAAATTTATGTCTGGTAATAATAATGACAAAGCCTGTCCACAGTTCGTATCATTTTTAGCTGCAGCCATTTGAAATGACATGAGTAAAATGCTACGAAATGCAAACTTTTTGGGGGGAGAAATGGACTCATCTGAAGCAAGAAAAACTAGAGAAGAAAAAGAACTTGTCTTTGCGAAAATTGCAGTGCAAGACTCACCAGGTGAAATTTTGTTAAAGGTTCAACCCATGAATTCATTTGGTGGTTGTAATGCAAATGGAGCAAAGAATGCCTTCGATGATGCATTCCTGCAATACATTTCTGTGGCCCAGTTTTCTAATTTTCTGGTTGCGGTTTGCGCTGATGGAGGTAGTACTAACATGGGTAGGTTGAACAGAGCCTGCACACAATTGTTTGCTGGAAGATCTTTGTTGCTGGTTACCCACTGCAGTAACCAAAGGCTAGAATTAGCCATGAAAGACACATTTGAAGCAGATAGATCTTTTAAAGGAATCAATACGTTTGGTGATATATATCGAATTTTCAGAAACAGTGGGAAGGCAAAACATCTTTTTCCGCATCTCGCCATTGAACTGGGCATCGAAGTGATTTCATTTGTGAAGGCTGACGGGACTAGGTTTCAAAACCAGAAGTACAGAGCCATCAAAGCCTTTCTCTACAATTTTCTTGCTTTGAATCTCTTTGGAGAAAATTTTATCGAATACAACAAAATATGCACAAAGGAACTGCAGTCTCCCTTTCGAGGATACATGAAACGCTGGCAATCGTACGCGTTTGCAGCATCTTTGTACATGTATCAGCAAGTTCTTCGCCAAACTGCTTGTATAAGTTATGTCCTTCAACAGCAGAACTACTGAAATTTGTGCTGTTACGGATGATGCAAAGCATTCGTTGCGTACATTGCAGGAGGGCCCTACTCTGTTTCCATTCAACTGTCAGGAAAATGACAATTGAGTGACGCTTCATATTCATGCCACTAATGAGCCGGCTAGTTCTGCCTTCAAAGAACGCAATAGATTAACAGAAATACAGAAAAAGCATTCTCAAAAGTCTTGTCGTGTTGTCAGGGAGGACTTGACACTGAAAGATGTTGCCCGCGGAAAGCAATCAGTTGCGTCTTTAAAACAATCGTTGATACCATCAATAATTGCCTCGATTGACAGATGATATGAGAGCTTAGTCCAGCCAAATACAATGCTATGCGAATTGCTGATCACAGCACTTGGGATAAATCCGACCCAATGCAATACCTAGAGGAAATTCGCCTTCTTGCTAACCATTTTGATGTTCCATTGCTGAAGCATAACTTTAGCCTGGATCGAGCCATTAGTGAATTCCATGATCTGAAGAGACTTGCGGAGCGTGACTTCGAAGGCGTCAGGTGAGAAAGTAATATAATGCAATAATGCAAAGTAATATGTAATGATTCTATGTGCTTCATTTGGTAATGCTTCACTTCACTTTCTTTCATGTCAAAATTGTTGAGTTGTCAGGAGGCGGGTGGGAGGTACTTTTCTACTTTATCCTTTTGTATTTCGGTTGCGTAGGTCAAAGATCCATAGGTTTCAGTTTGCATCCACTTCTGACTTGCTGACCAGAATGCTTTCGTTTCAATTACTAACACAGCATGGCTCTCATTGCCAAGGCTAGCCAGATTTGACGTTTTGGTGCCAACTATTATTTGCAAAGCGTCAAATGTAAAAAATACGGTTGAATGCAATTGCTTGCTACACGTTATTAAAACGATCTCAAATTATTCTACACAACCTCACAAGTTATTCGAGAGAGGTAGCATGCCATGCCTCTGAAATTGTCTTTTTTCCTGTCTTTTACAGAAATAATGCTGTCTTTTTCAACAAGATACTTCAACACCATCATGCGAAATTTGTCCACATTCTTCTACTTATGGAAATTTGCCTGGTTCAGCGTTGGTCTTTGTCTGCTGTCGAGTGTGATTTCAGCACCTTAAAACGCTTACTCCCAAATTCTTGGTTAGGTCAGAACAACAAGACACTTGATGATCTGATGATAATCACCATCAATCTTCCGATTCTAGCGAAATTAGATCCAGGATACGAGCCCAAACTCATCAAGTAGGCCATCGAAGTCTACCACGCATCAAGTACCAGAGGAAGGTTAGGGAGAGTTGTATTAGGATTGTATCGCTGTGTTATCAATATTTTTTATCATTATTGCCAGTTATTTCGTTTGGCATTAATTGCTTCTGTCAGTACACAATATTCCATTGGAGGATTCGTATGAAAAAGAATGCTAAGCGCTGCGTTTCAATTACTTCATGTAGGGTAACTGAAGTTATGTTTTCATCATTATGTTTAAACTTCAGACATTTATCTGTTTACCTAGTACTTGGGTGTCCTAAATTCTACGTCCTGTGTTTTGCACATCATCGATTTCAGCAAGGGGGTAGCACCTGGTGAAGTAGGAAGTCAAAAGTTTATTTAGTGTTGAAAATGATTTAATAGCAAGTCTTTTTGCTGTAAATTTCTGGAGTGTGTCCCACTCATATTTTCAGATAAACAACAACAAGTCAGATCTTACGTGCACAAGTTGCTGTCACTGTTGATTCTTTCAAAAGTGCTGCCAATGCTATGGCTGAAAATGGCACTGACGACAATGAATAGATTCTGTTCGATGAAGAAAATGAAATTCAAGATGAAACTTGGACTGTTTGCTAACGTGGTAACGAATGTGATGATGAAGACGACGGTGGTGAGATTGATGTGGACTGGTCAGAACGCTTCATTGAACGAGGAAAGACTTCTTTTGTTGTGGAATGTTTATGTCTTTCACGATGCGGAGCAGAGTTGGATGTTCGGTTGTTTCTGATTCCTTGTAAGCTTCTTGTACACTGATTGTTGTTGTTACTTTTGCCTTCAGAGGAAAAGAAAATACTTTCAAGATTTTTCGTGGGCTTTTTTGAAGTTTTCGGTAATAGTAGCATGCTGCTAAACATGTAATAAAAACCAGTTTTTTCGCACACACAACAAAAACTATCAGCGCGGATCGAGTCATCCATTCGATTTTATAACTACACCTATTATCAAAACAGAGAACCAATAAAAAGCAACCACTAGAAAAGAAAGAAAGCCTAGTTGGGAAAACCAATGGCAATCAAATCAGGTGTAGCATTATGGCCAGGAAACGTTTTGTAATATTCCTCTTGTACTTGTCGCAAAAGTCTTACAGACACACTTTACCCTAAGCATTCAAATTTCATTGTTTCAAGTGTGGTAGTTCTGAGAACTTATCATAGGGATGTAAATAGGGACGTTCTCGATATAACAGCAAACCAATGCCTTCGGGAAATGGTCGAGAGCGTCGTCTGTGAGACGTAATGAGGCCCGTTCTTCACAGTCGTCTCAACAGCCAGTATGTAAAATGTGCTAATAAATCTCACAAAGAACAATTGTTTTCAGTGCACTGTGTAAAGCTGCAAAATCCTGTTCGACTGTATGTCAGCAAAAAGACTGGATAAACCATAAAACCATTTGTATCGCAATATGTGCTTTAGAAACCGAACTCCAACAAAATCCATCCTTTCTGTGGAATCGTTCGTAGTGAATTCCTTACCACGACACCAAGCTAAGTTGATCGGCAAAAATGCATGTTTAGTAGCAAAATTGATAGCGTAATGGTAGATTTACTGTTAGACTCTGGTTCTCAAGTATCACTTTATATCTCTAGCTTGCTTGAAACTTTTCTTTCCATGCCACTGGAGCGAAGACGTCACTCAGATGCTAGGCAACCAGGATTTACATCTCAGTGCAGCTACTGGTTCTGCGATAGAATACATTGGATAAATTTTCTCTGTGTGTTTTGATATGTCTGATAGAAACAGTATGGACATTCCATTTCTTATTACGAACAGTGAACTAGCCCGACCAATTATAGGATTTAATGCCTTTGCTGCTCTTGCAAATAAAGACTGTCTTTCTAGCGGTGAGGTAATTGATTAAGTGTCAAATCGTGTACCGGCCGCTTGTGATTTAACAGTCATGGAAATCGCATACCTCGTAACCGAAGAGATACACGAAACCTACATCCCAGTAAAACAGCTAAGAGTGACATTATTGTAAGAACTGGGGATTGCCTGAGGATTTCCTATGGAGCTAACACAGAAGTCGTACACAAAACTGCATTTTTATTTGAGCCCTACCTTCCACACAGATTACCTGAGCGGCTAGAAATCAGCACAGCCCTAATACAAGTTGAACGTCATCAGCCCAAGTGAGTAGTAGTTGATATTACCAACATCACTGCACATGTCATTACTATAAAATCAAGATCAATAATAGGAACTCTAGAGCCTATTCAAATTACTATTCCAGTAGATGTGAAATTTGTTGATAATGAAAAACAATCAGACCGGGATATTGGATCAACTGAACCTGAGAGTAGTGATTCCAAAGATGACTGTAATTATCTGCCAAATGTTGATTTATCGCGTCTTGCTGTTGAAAGACGCAGAAAAGTTGAAAAATTAGTTGAAGCGGAATGTGAGTCATTTTCTTCATACGAAACGAACATTGGAGATGCAGAAAAATTAGAGCTTGACATCAAATTGACTGATTCGAACCCAGTGCAGAAATCATATGCCGCTATTCCTTGACCACTGTATGAGGATGTTGAACATCATTTGGAAGACTTGTTAAATAAACAATTCCTACGCCCCTCATCTGGTCCATTCAGCAGCCCTCTTGTGATAGTGAGGAAATCTGGAACAGGCAGGGGCATCAGAATCTGTTGCAATTTTCATCTTCTGAATAAAGACTGTCCCAGATAGATTTCCTCTACCATGCCTGCAAGCAACACTAGATAATTTGGGTGGAATATGTATGTTACAGTTTTGGACCAGTCATCTGCATTTCATCAAGGATATTTAAAAGAATCTTGTAGACGTTTAACAGTCTCCAGTTGCCCAGGGGGTTATTTTGAGTGGATTCGGATCCCATTCGGCCTGCAAAAGTGCCCGGAAGTGTTTCAGCATTTCATGAGTAAAACACTGGGGGATTTACAGGATAGTATGGCGCAGCCAAACCTTGATGATGTTATTTGTTATAGTGAGATATTTAATGATCATCTTAATGATGTGAGAAAAGTTCTGCTACAGTTACGTGAAAATGGAATAAAATTAAAACCATCAAAGTGCCACCTGTTCCAAACTGATGTAAAAGTTTTGGGAAGAATAATTTCTGAACAAGGTTATCATCCAGATCGAAAAGCTGTCGAACCTGTCTCACAACTCAGAAATAAGCCTCCAGTAACAGTTGGTGACGTAAGAACTTATATCAGACTTCTTGGGTATTATTGTAGATACATTCAAGACTTCTCGAGAATTGCAGCACCTGTATACAATCTTCTCTGGAATGATTCAGTTAATATTACTATGGGGAAGAGGAAAAATCAGCTCTCTTCAAAAACAAAAGTGAATTGGGAACTGAGCAACAAGAAGCATTAGAAACATTGCTAGAACATCTAGTCAGCCCTGTAATAATGGCCTGCCCTTGATAAGACAAGTCATTTATAGTTCATGTTGACGCCTCTTCAAAAGGCCTTGGCACCATATGTTACCAAGTGCAAGACAGTGAAATGAGAGTTATTGCTTACATCAGCGGAATGTTGTCTCCTGCCAAGAAAAATTATCATATGCACTCTGGTAAACTTGAATTTCTTGCATTGCATTGGAGTATCACAAACACTGTTAGAGAATATTTGTATTATGCACCAAATTTCACTGTATATAGCAACAACAACCCCTTGTGTTATGTTACTACAACAGCAAAGTGGAATAGCATTGGTGCCAGACTGCCTTATCCGTCATCCCCTGAATTTTGAGAAATATGCTGAACCGTGTACAGAACGTTTTGATTATGATTCTGTATCTGCAATTAACAGAATTTCTTGTTCTGTTGACTTTATACCTGCTACTGATTCTGTGTGTGTTTCATCATATGAAATACTGAACGACACAACATATCAGACATAAGTTGAAAGCTATATGTAGTGACAGTAATGTTGGACCTGCAATCGACATCTTCAAAACCTGATGCATACCCTCAGCTAAGGAACTGAAAGAAATGAACCCAATTAAATGCCAATTGCTTCACCAATGGAATAAACTGCATTTTAACCAAAAGCACCGACTAGTCAGAAAAATCGATCAGCATGAACAGTTAGTTCTTCCTTCATCTCTGAAATCTATAGTCTTTCAGGAGTTATGCAATGATATGGGACATTTACAGTAGGACCAGAAAGATGTTTAAACTTGGCACGACAACAATATTACTGGCCTTTTATGGCAGCAGACATTGAAAATTACATCTGCAAAACATGATTTTATCAAACAAAAAAAAGCTGAATTTCTATGATAGAGCTCCACTAACACCAATTGAAGTGAACAGCCCAGCCGAATTGTTAAGTGTTGATTTCGTTTATCTAGAAACATGTTCCTGTGGTTATCAGTATATTTTAGTTGTCACTGACCAGTTCACCAAATCCGTTCAAGCATACGCAACTACAAATGAATCAGCAAAAACAGCAGCAAGAAACTTTACGGCGAATATGTTCTGAAGTTCGGATTTCCCGAGAAAAGTCATCATGATATGGGAGGCAAGTTCGAAAACGAGTTGTGGAAGCTATTAGAAAATCTCTGCGGTAAAACATTCCAATACAACCCCATTCCACTTCGAAGGAATGAGATAGAAGAACATTTCAACAGGACATTACTATGAGCCTTACTAGAAAATCATAAGAGCAACTGGAAAGAACATCTTGATAAAGTAGTATTCACATACGATTACACGAAACATGATTCCACAGGATGCTGACCATTTCCACAGATATGCGTACTCAAAGCACAACTAGTTGGAGTATGTTTTGTATAACGAGAGCTGAGAACGAAGCCAAAACGTACCGTCAGTATGCAGGAAAATACGAAGAGGCAATGATGCAAGCTCAAGAACTTGCTATTCAAAAATGTTCCAGAATTCGGCATGCCTTACAAACGCCTGCACGATAAGAAAGTACGCAGCATTGACTTTGAGCCTGGCAACCGAGTTTTAATACGAAATTGAAGTGAACGAGATAGACCAGGAAAGCTACTGTCATACTGGGAGGAAACATTTCATTGTGTTGTCGAAAAAAAGAAAGATCTGCCGGTGCATGTCGTTAAACCAGACGACAGAAACGGTAGAATACCATCTAGAACCCTTGAGAGGTCAACAAGTAACGCAGAAAATATTGGACTAAAGTGTTTAGTAAAAGTACTGGAATAGTAATAAACCTTAGTGTTACGCAGCGTTACACTATGATGTGAAACATTGTGAAACATCTGGTTGCGTCTAGAACTTACAACCTACATATTCTCATTTCCAAGTCGTACTAATATAAATGTTTAAGCTATGTTTGATACTTGCGGTTCACCAGTTTTAGGTTGAGTAAATTCTAGTGATAACTGCATTGACACACCCCAGGGCATGTATTGTTATATCATAGCATTGTTGAATTCAGTATGTCTCACAGACAAAAGCATGAAAAAAACTGCCCATTTTCTGGAAATCGAACACATGCCCTATCCTTCTAGAATATGCCCTGGCAGTCTCAGTACTTTCCGCTTTAGCGGAAGAGTCCTATAAAGTGAGGTCCATCCTTGCGTCCGTCCTTCCGTCCGTCCCTCACCAACGCGTTTTCCCGGATAACTGATCAATGAATTTTTCTGAAATTTGGTGGGAAGGTGACAATCCGTAATTGAGGAAAAGTGATGGAGCCGGAATTTTGAAACACATTTTTTTTTTCGGCTTGCAGGTGGCAATTTATGCCCAAAAAATGGCCATTTTTAGGGTGTTTTAATAATATTTTGAAATCTGTTCATTACTTTTTTGTGGTTTTTGGTGTGAAACTACAGGGCTATAGTAGTCATGTGGTTCACGTGTCATATCTGGGAAAACTCTCATTCGGCTTGCAGGTGGCGATTTATACATGCCCATGAAAGACATTTTTCATAGTTTTTCCAAATAAATTAAAAATTGTTCATTCGATTCTTGTAATGTTTGGTGTGACTTTTAGGAGCCACTCGATGCATGTTTTGAAGCAGATGTTGTGTCTCCTGAAAATCTCGTTTGGCTTGCGGGTTGCAATTTATGTCCAGAAATGGCGATTTTCAGGGGTTTTTCCTGAATATGTCATGAATGGATCATCCGTTTTTTGTCACTTTTGATGTGATCTATAGGGCCCTCTCAGCGTATGTTCTGAACCATGTGCTGTGTCTGACGAAAATTTCGTTAGGCTTGTGGGTGGTAACTTATCTCAGAAAATTGCTATTTTCAGGGTTTTATTCCAAATGTGTCAACAAAGGTTTATCTGTTCTAGCGTGGATCTCAGGGGTAACAAAGTATATGTTACGACCTATGCTTATATTTTGGGAATATGATGTTCTTCAGCATCCAGGTGGCAATTTATGTCAATAATGGCTGTTTTAGGGTTTTTCACAGTTTCAAGAACACTTCATTACATTTTTGTGATTTGTGGTGCAAACTTTATGGTTTACGTGTTATTATCTTCTTTGATTTGATGCGAAGATTCTCATGTATGTTGCGGGAGTCCACTTACTATGCGACTTGTTTGTAATAGTTCTTTGCTTTGCGATCTACTCTTTGCTTGGCGTTTGCCTCATTCTCTGCTGCCTTGACAGAGCATGCCACCTGTTCCTATTTCATTGACAAAACTTGCTTTGTATGTCTACTATATTAGCGGAGCTAGTATCCTGTCTCTCCTTCATTCATGACTTTGCATCCTATCTCGGCTACTCTGACATAGCTTGCCTGAAATCTCTGATTACGTTAACAGAGTTTACGACCTCTCTGCGCTCCATTGAGAAAGCTGGTCTCCTATCATTGAAGCGCAATGACTTCCTATTGAAATGATAATCGACAAGTAACAGAGACTTGTACTTGCTGATGACACACAGATTATTTCAACTATTTTTTCTATTTTTATTTTATGTTTGCCCATATTTGTTAGCAAAATGAAGTATTCTGCAGACATGCCTTGCTTCATTTGCAGGCATGCTCCTATCTTGTTGATGCCGCTCCCGACTTGATTGATGTAGTTAATTGCGATGGATATACTCCTTTACATAATGCAGTGGTGGAACAGAGATAGTAAGTTTTCAAATCCATGTTGTATGTTGCACTCACCGGAAACATTCGCCAAGTCTTCACCCATAATATGCTCTGTTCTTTGTTTACCAGAAAATGCTATTGTAAGCATGAAAGCATTTACCGAATAGTGGCTTCAGAAGGGTTTTTCAAGCTACAAAAAGGGAAGTCATTGAAAGTTGTGATTATGAATAAGGGAACTGCATTGATTCACTGTTACAAGTAGTGTGGAATGCTTACTTGAATAACTGCTGCCTCCATACAAGCCAAGCTCTAATTCAGTAAATGTCTTGTACTGCATCTCTTTCTGGTTATATTTTCTATTTCACGATGCTGTAGTGGTCTTATGCATACCGATGCGTAAGGCAATGCCATGATCAAAAATGAAATCATCAAAATTGAAAGGACTGTGAAATTAGGACAACCTTCCTTTGTGAGATGCATGATGGATTGTGACCATAGAAGTTGTTGTACAGTCTCAATTCAACCGATTCTGGTCTAAGAATGGATAAACATGTTAGATCAAACTGCCTTCTTTTGATGCTGGATATGTTGAATAAATCGCTACAGAATTCTTGCAACTGATCAGTTGCTATGGAAAGGAGAAATAAAGCGAAAGCTTTTTGGATTCTGTTAATTTTTGGACATCCGCTTAGTTGAAAAGTCCTATAAAATGGAGTCAGCCCGTCCTTCCGTCTGTCACGAATGCATTTCTCGGATAACCGGTCAATTAATTTTTCTGAAATTTGGCCTGAAGGTGATAATCCACAATTAAGGAAAAGTGGTGAAGCCTTAATTTCAAAATGTTTATATTCTTCTTGCGGGTGGCAATTTATGCTTAAAAATGGCCATTTTTATTTTTTTTCAAAATAATTTCAAGATCCATCATCACGTTTTTGTAATTTTTCGTGTAAAACTTCAGGGCATTAGTAGCTATATTGTGGACCATGGTCATATCTGGGAAAACTCACGTTTGGCTTGCGCGTGATGATTATGGGTCAAAAAATGCTATTTTTGGAGTTTTTTTTAATTATCTCTAGATCACTTCGTTAGTTTTGTGTAATTGCTGGTGTGAATCTTAGGGACAGAATTGCTGGATGCACTGGGGCATTGAACATTTCTAGGAAAACTCATGTTAAGCTTGGTGTGGCCTGTTTTATCACAAAAAGTGGCCAAAAATGGCATTTTTGCATGTTTTTTTCATAAGACTTGGAGAACTTCTCATCAGTTTTTTGTTATTCTTAGAATGAATTTTAGGGGCAACTCTGCGTATGTTATGAACCATATATGCCATGCCTGAGTCAAATCGTTTTTAGCTTATGGGTGGCAATTTACATCCAAAAGTGGCGATTTGAGGGGTTTTTCCAAGTGTCATAAATAATCCATCTGTAGTTTGTCATTTTTGGTGCAAGACAGCTTATTTTATGACTCTTGTCTTATCTTAGGAATATGTTCTTCAGCTTGCGGGTGGCGATTTATTTCATGATGGCTATTTTCAGGGTTTTCCCAAAATGTTTTAAGAAACTCATCTGTTTTTGTCATTTGTGGTGTGAATCATGCAGCAGAATTTATGTTATCAACCATATCTTGGAAAACTTCCGAACTGTTTGCAGATGGCAATTTAAATCTTAAAGTAGTTCTTGTTATTTAAATATTGTATATAGTGTTTTTGACGTCTGACGTGAGTCTAAGAGGCAAAATTCTGTTTTGTAGCAATTTTTGTCTGATGGCTTAGGTTTGTCTTTGATCTATTACGCAGATTTTCAATGAAGTTTGCGGGAGTCCAGTAATTCTCTGACTTATTTCTTAAGAATCTCTTTTTGTTTCTTGTTGTTTTTCTTGTAGTTTCTTTTTTGAGAGGGATCAGTGTTTTTTCTTTTCTAGTTTTGTATTCATGTGTTTTAAATGTTGTCTATGGAGTCTGCTTGTTGAAGTGTTTCATCCTAGTTATTTAGGAATTGTCTGATCTGGGTTGGGCTGTCATCTTGGATGTGATCTATAATGCTCTCTGTCTTGCTTCTCTTCTACATGAAATCAAGCACTTCCTGTGAAGTTTTATCTTTCAACCAAGAAGTTTTTGCTCTATCTTATTGCTTTGGAATCTTAAGATGCATTGGGAATTTGGTGCTTTAATTAATTGTTCTCATACTTGTTGTGCTGGACAGAGAGATATATTTTTGTGTAGCCATCAATCATCAGTCGTTTCTTGTTTTGGGTTTCAGGAATCCACAGTCATTCAGTGTACACAGAATGATAGCTCCCTTTGTTTATCTGGACATCTATGTTAGATTCCGTAGTCATTATATTATCCTTCTTTGTACGACTGATTGAAATCCAGATTTGTTGTTATTTTTCTATCTATAGTCATGGAGGTTATGACAAATACAGTTCTCTTTTTCAGGATTTTAACCCTACTGTTGACGATACTATGCTTTCAGTGACATTTTTTCAGGATCTTCTTTATTATTCTATTGTGCTTGTTTTTTCCCTTTCTTTTGAGCAATGTATGCAAGTTTCTCATTGGTGTCAATGCTGATGTTAATATCCCTAATTCATTGGATGTTTCACCAGTTGCTACTGCTGCTTCTTTGGGAAATATTGATTTGCTGCATCTTTTGATCTCTAATTTGGGAAATATTTATTCTGTGGATTATCGGAAACAAACACCATTGCATCGTGCTGCGTCTTCAGGTCATCTTGAGTGTGTGAAATTACTTGTCAGAAATGGGGCGAATGTGTGGGCAACAGATCGGAGTGGAGATCATGCGCTAGATCTTGCTGTAACAAATTTCCACGAGGAGACCTGTATGGCTTTACTAGATAACCTGGACTTAAGGTCAGTGTCTGGTGATATCTGCATGTTATCTTGATTTGTCTGTATTCCCTTTCATGTTCATTTTCCTGCGCAGTTCAGGACCTATTCTAGAAGTTGAGGGCAGTGTCCGACAAGATGAGAAAAGGGCAGATTTGGATCTGATTGTCTCCTAAATGTTGTAAAACTAAGCTTTATCTAATCAAAAAGGGCACAATTTTGGGCAGGGCAGCATCCGGTATTCGGACGCTTTTTCTATCTAAAATAGGGTCTGCAGTTATCTGGCTGTTACCTGGTCCAATGCAGTTGTTTCGTGCAGTTTTGGCAGTGCCAAGAGGTAGGGGAATAAGTTTCTTTTGCTGTTTTTGCTATGGCTTATCGTTATCTGCTGCAACTTTCTTAAGTAATGTGGCGTGCGTTAGTGTTTCTTTATCCAAAATGAACTGCTTAGGGTATTAGTATCATCACTGAATATCTGAACGCATCATTCATTAGTGTTCAAACAGCAGAAACGTTAATGCTTTTGAATCTTGTTGTAAGCGGCAGGGAACTGCTTCATCTTGTGGTTCGCTGCTGCGTGATTCTTTGCACAGTCTGTGTTAAAGAACATTTTTGATTTTAGTGTGTGTTTTAGTGTTGCGTATGTTTGTAATGTATGCCTGGATACGTGAGAATCCCTTGAGATGTGGTAGTCCAGGACTCGAAATAACGGCCCGACACCCGACAAATGTCGGGCGGTTTCGCTGATTTGTCGGGCAGCTTTCAGGTGCACAGGACAAAATGTCGGGAGGGTTGAATGTTCCGAGTGTTTCAAAATAATTAGAGAATCAGTGATTTGGTTGATGTCTGCGGTAAGATCTCCCCCTATGAACGCCATTTCTGAACTATTCCGTTCTTTTCCCCAT
>JAOBRC010395346.1:0-12434 GCA_027575255.1 Scolionema suvaense
AATATAATCAGTACCAAAAACTTCAGTCCAAAATATTTCCCAAATACAAAAAGCAACGTCCTCTATAGTTTAGAAGCCTTTTAACTAAGAGATAATTTCAACAAATAACATTTGATAACACATCTGATTGTTCATTCACATGTTTTTATCATTTTTACAATTCAAAACAGATATGCTACAAAATTGCCCTGCTTACATCCAATTTCCGAAGATATTCAAGGAAGTTCTGTTTGGTTAGAGGCTTCTTCACTAAGAGTGATTTTCATTCAGAACATATGGTAACACAACATACCAGTTATAGACATGTCTTCACCGTAAACACAAATATAACCGCATAGAGAATAAAACATCAAGTTTGCCAGAGACAAAGCAAGAGTAGACCGCATAGAGAATAAAACATCAAGTTTGCCAGAGACAAAGCAACCCATTTAATTATGTTTTGCAAGTCCTACAACTAACTCACCCAAGTACCATCTATTGTATCTAGTGTGCTCCTAAAGAATTCACAATCTACAATTTTAAATCAGCACTACATAAAAACGTCCTTTCAAACAGCCACTTTCTGCTTTCTAAGGATACAAAACCTGTGCACCCCCCCAAAAAAAACGCGAGAATGTCAAATAGCATGCTAAGGATAAGTCAAATTTTAACACGAATTCATGGCATGTGGGTGTACATGGGTGGACCACCTTTTACACTAACGATTGCTACTTGCTGCAGCCTTTTCCACTCTGGTCTCTCTTTGTGCACATAGTGAAGAACAGAAGAGACACTTCTTACCTTTTCCAAATCCATAGACTGCAGTGCTTTATCAAGCCCTTTTACAACACTCCCCATGCTCTTTGAAACCTGCGGAAAACAAGTGAAATTGCTATAATGATTCAAAACACATGGAGCAGGATAACGTCTGTGGAGCCTCTAAAAAAGAGGACATGGGAAAAGGGTCATATGTCAATAACATTGTCTGGTAGAGGAGTGGGGCATCCTTCGAGGTTGATTCCCCCATTTTTCAGCAGGTCCCCACATGAGCCTTCCTCTACCTATCTACCACTAGGTCCCTCCATTCGTCATGATACCGGTTATTGCTAACAATGCATCCATCATACTCATCCAACTATCCCTAAAGAAAAAAGTGCTTGCATGGAATGGGACAAAAGAATGGCAATACAATAAAGGTGCATCAAATCAATAGCTAGTGGAGAACAGCTGGTTCATAAAAACATGATTTTAAATACTGCAAGAAAATGACCATCCACAGTAACAACAGGGTTTATCTTCTGAGTATGAAAGAATGACGGCATCATTATGTTGACTTCACTCATACTAATTACAAAGTACCACCAGGCTCAAAATGCAAGGTACTACTACTGAAGCTCATAAAAGAGGAGATTACTCACCAGCATAAAAGGTATCTAATAAAAGTTTTGAAAAAATTAAGAGTGGGATCAGTATATAGATTTCTAACCAAAATGTTACTAATAGGGACCTATGTATGACCTAACCACTGGTATAACTTCCTATATTTTGGGATTAAAGTGGTCCACTGCCTCCCCTAGTGTGTTCTCTCCTACACTAATAATTGCATATAATAGAACAATAAGGCAAGCACAGAGACCCATGACAGCACAATGAAGCATTATCACAGAAAATAAGAAACCCATCCAGAATCTCATTAGTGCAATCCCACACTAGGAGTTCACTCCTTATAACCAAACACTAATTCCTGGCGAAAGTTGCATATATCTAAAGAACTATTAGACTCTGCGAAATTTGCAACAAAGAAAAAGAGGATATTCATGAACCAAGCTTGTCCAATTTAGGCACCCCCTGCTTCCGGGCCAAATTTTTGGAATCTCAGTTCTTTCCAGCAGACATAGCAAACTTTGAGATAAAATACCTGCTGAATGGAAAATCAGAATGACATGAAACTTCATAACAGCAATGATTTCCATAATCGGCTACTTATAAATCATGTGAAAATCTCAGAGATGGTGTCCCCCTGAGCACATAATTCCATGGTATGAAAGTAAAGAGGAAAGCCTCTCCAGAGAGCTCAAGCACCAATGATCACTCTCATGAATTTATAGTTTAATTTAGCAGCTGCTATATCATGCACTAGATAACCAGGGGATGTTCAGCAAAGCTCGTGTGAGACAACACCAATATGGCAGCATTGACTCCTTTCCTCTGTTTTCAAAAATTGATAGCAGGGGGATAAGCTTCTGTAGCCATCCTTTCGATCGGGAAGATTACCAAAATGTATGACCACATAAAGTCTGCAGGACCTCCATTCCAGTCTATGATGCGTAAGCAATACCTAAATGCCTTGAATAAGCGCCTCCCTCAAATATGCACCCACCCTAGAAGTGAAATTAGTGAATAAGTGCCCCCTGGAATAAGCATCCACCCTTCAAATAAGCGCCCATCCACAAATTTTCAGAAAGAGGTGCTTATTCAAATTTTGGACAGGAAAGTATATAATTGAAAAGAAAGTCAGGAAGTAACTTTGTGTAAGCAATAGGACTTGTTTTACCAGTTAATCCTACAGTATTTTATTCTTTTTTGTCAAGATAAAATGGGGACTTTTCTTTCTTAAATTACTTCTGTATCTATGAATTAAATAAGTGCCCCCTAAAACAAGCGCCCCCCCTCGCATAAGAGCTCACTCTGGATCCTTCAGAATTAAATAAGCGCCCGGGTGCTTATTCGAGGCATTACGGTACCTCCTTTCCAAGAAAAAAAAACAAGGACATGTATGGAAAATTAAATAAGCTATAACTGAGGAATCCACTCTACAACACGTGCAGAAAATGAAATCAGGCATGTGACTGGCTACAAGGTGAAATAACCTTATCCATAAGTAATTAAAATCTCAATAACAGATGCAACACTCCTCTCACATTAGAATTCAGCATTTTACGAGTCAGCATGACACAGTACCGAACCAACCACTTTAACTGTTAAGAAAACATAGAACAGAATACCTGCTTCATCATTGTCGCAGACTGAATCCTAGATGCCACTGCATCTACACGCGAGGCCATGCGTAAGTAATTTAAAGATTCATTCTTTTTTCGAATTGCATTTTCTGCATGAATTTGTGCCAGTTCAACATTTTTAGCCTGAAGAGCCTAAAATGAGAGAGAGTACACAGACTTTAAAGCACCTTAGCATGACTAAGCAACATTGGTCCAAACCGAAAAAGGGACTTTGCAGCAAAAGAGCGAGTAAATCAGGGTACAATTAGTTAAAAGTCAATATTTTTTCTCATCCCAATTAGCAAAAAGCATACCAGAGCGTAATTCATGCTTAACACACTCCTGCATAATTGGAGCATAAACAGACAATATCTAGTTAAAACAATTCTACGAACCACAGTATGGAAATCAACATTCGCATATAAAATGTGCCAAAGACACAAAAACAACAAAATACATAGTTCCGAAAACTAGAACATTAGTCCCACTTTCCCTGCACATGCCCATTCAGCGCAATGGTATGACAACCCTTGGCACGCTTCAGTTTCTAAAGAAGTGTGATTACTGCTTGCCCAGGGTGTGCACCAAAAGTTTCTAGAAACAATTTCTGATGAAATTTGTACTATGTGACAAAAACTTTGGCAATGAAAATTTTCTGCTAATAAAAACACATTTTTTAGAAAACGTGACAAACTTTTGATCAGGTGCCGATCATAGTTTTCCAACCAAACTGCTCTCTAGCATAGTTACTGCCGATGAGGTAATGCACAATGAACTTTGAGAAGAATTAATAACTGCATGAGGTTTGTTTTGCAACACTCCTGCTAAGATTCCATATGATAGCCTTAAATAATGACTTTGTCCAGACCATCAAACAAAATGAAAAAAAGGAATCAGGAATAATTACAATCAAACATAACACACTCGATCTTTGACATATTTGATACCATATGTGACATACTAGTTAATCTATCATATAAACTTAAATAATTCACAATGGCTATGCAACCAAAACTCTACCACAAAACTGATATGCAATTTGTAGCAGAGGCTATTATTACAGCCTATGGATGGGCCTCTGCGAAACGCAGAAAATTTCACGTCCAAAAACTTAACCTTTGCGGAGCTACAATATCGCACCATTACTACTAGCACATATTCTGCAAATAGCACGTTACTCAAAAGCTATTACATCAACGTGGATCTTTCAGCCTTCTACTATGATAAACTAGTGTTTAGAGCAATCAGCATGCGAGCAAGCTGCAATACAGGACCAGCGACAACAAAAATAGATAAAAGGCCTAGCAGATCAAAGATGGACCAAACTGATGCGTGTAACAAGTAATTCTCGA
Organism: Scolionema suvaense; assembly: GCA_027575255.1. Classification (NCBI taxonomy): domain Eukaryota; kingdom Metazoa; phylum Cnidaria; class Hydrozoa; order Limnomedusae; family Olindiidae; genus Scolionema; species Scolionema suvaense. The sequence goes on from JAOBRC010395346.1 coordinate 4,331, forward strand.
ATCTGCACAAAAGATAAAACAATTTCCAGTATGCAGATACAGCGAATGTGAAGTACACAAACAGCAGATATGTGTGTGTCCCAGATTTCAAAAAAAGACCAAAATGAATAAAACAGCTGGGTCTTGCTTCTGAGTCACAAACAAGCAATAAAAAAAGCTAGATGAGACCATTATCGGCAATTATGATCACACTTTGACAAAGTTGTGCTTCATAGATGAGATGCCAAAAGTCAGAACGACAAAGTATGCGTTTTCAAACAAAATAAAGTTTGGTGCACATGATTCATTCATTCACCCCCAAAAGACAAGAATGTATCGATTGCATTGTTCCTTAAGGTCGATTCATTCATTCACCCAAAAATGAAGTACCATATCAATTGTATTGTTAATCTTCATTAATATTTGCTGCTTTCGTAGAAATACAAAAATAGAGCTCTATTCTTGCCATTTTTTTACAATAAATAGCCATGCCAAACTGAGTCAAGAGCTTTTCCAGACAAATGCTATTAGAGTAAAATGCGAGGCACTATCCCACAATTTCATACAAAATGCAAGCAAAAAGAAATGAACAGATTTCATTCCAAACTCCAGACATTTTCAATCCAACAAAATTATGCCCAATGCACACAATAGGAACCTCAAAAATGCCATATCACTATAATCATCTATCTCAGCCATCAGAATGAAGATTAGATAAAAGCATGTACTTAGAACATACAGAGAGGAACAAACTTTTTAACTTTTCCACAGGAAATGACCATAACAGACAGATCTGAAAACAGGCACCAGTCTAAAAGCCTGAGTTCAAGAAGGGGTCTCTTAATGTTTCAATCTGAGAAACCACCAAGCATAGAAATCTACAGAGAGCAGACATTCTCACTAAGTTATATGCTATTCTTCTGTGGCTATTTGGAGCTGATGTTAAGTGCAAAACACAGTAGCATATATACCTCGTTACAGTCACATATCAACAAAAGACTTAATTACCTTCTTTATTTTGCCTTCTTGGACTTTCTGGTCTTTCTCGCACTTCTTTGAAGCCCTTTCTAACTGCTTTCCAGCAAACTTAATAAAAAGGAGAAAAAATGTCTATACTCCCTTGTTTTCAACTTCACCATGACATCATAAAAAGCAATGCATCATAAGATAATTAAAACATTAAGACAAAATGTAACAAGAGAACTGTTTCCATCAGTAACATGGTATAGATGTTCCTATTCTGGAATAATATAAAAAAATGCCGCGAGTATTATAAATCTTAAGTATTCTGGCCATAAGCACTACTGTACAAAAAGAATGATATCTTCATGTTGATGCTCAATTCTTGAATTTCATTGTCTACATCAAACAGAAGTCTTATCAAGAATATGTTGCCCACAATTTACCTGGTAACTGATTTCCATTGCTCTATACTCCAGCTAATCACTCTCTTAAAATTTTACAGAGGGAATATCTCTAAGTATAACTCTATTTCATTCCAGGTTGCCAACAGCTTGCCTCACAAATGCTTAATCCTTAGTGCCACATTGAGGATCATTCAAAGACTGACTGACATTTACTCTATCATTTGACTACAACGACAGATGTGCAGAATGACAATGTGTTGAATATGGTTATTGATAATAACTGTCTCCCTTGGCGTGGAACTCCTCTGTGTAATCACTTCACCACTTGCCTTCCAATTATCCGACAGAAAAAGTCATTCATTTTGCTATTTCTTCAGTAGCTTTGAGCAATGAACCTTTCGATCGTGCACAGTATGATGAGCAGCCATACTGATACAGAAAGATTGTTTTACTATGAAATTACTTACCACGAAAATGGTACAAGGAAATTCTTTTCCAGTGCAAGTTGAATTTTAAGACAAATCAAATTAGAGGAATAAAAATTTCTGTCGGCAGGAAACTGCTAACATAGACATTATTTTCAACGATACTTGCCAACTAGCTAAGGCCACGGAAAGTTGAAGTTTCGGTATGCGTAGACGCACGCATCACCTTTATGGCAGCGCATTTGTTTTATTTCTGCAGCTGGCAGCGCAAGTCAGCAATTTATTTTCATGGAATCTAAACTGTGTCTAGCAAGCAAGCAAATTCCGTTGCCACCATCTGTTTTATTTCTCTTGTAGTGTTTGCGCGACATCGAACGCTCAGTTTTATTAGCTAAATCCTGCAATGAGGTATCAAATAGAGTGGAGAATAGTTCCAAAAAGCAAGTAGTAAAACAGTTGTGTACTGTGCGGAAAAAACTCTCCAGAGACCTACAATTGGATTTGTATGCACTCTGTTACAAACATAAAAAATAAATTGCCGCGCGCATGTTGTATTTAAAGACGGATAAATTGCCATCCGCATTACCAAATAAGCCATTTTACGCATACCAGAACTTCAATTTTCCGTGGCCTAACTGCAGATATGCAGTTAATTCCATTGCTTCAGCACATGGATGTGCGCTTTAGAATAAAAGCTTTTGATCGTTTATGACATGTCTCCCACCATTTGATAATTACACATGCGGCAGATAAGAACAATACGTCACAAAGCTCATGCACAGAAAGTTCCAAGATCTCAGAATTATCTCACACCTGGCTCAAAGCCACGAATGAAGAAAGCACAAAACACTAAGTGTAATGAAAGTTGCAACATCGGGAAACAACACAAATTCATGCTGCATTTAATTCAGAAGTGCTAGACAAACTTAATACATAATAGGTTGATGAGGTTTTATCAGAACTGCTTTTTTTGTTCCTGAGTTGAGAAATAGCACACTAATAAATATACTACAACTCCTGCGCCTTGACCACGTAAGTGTCTGTGTCCAGGTCAATCCCTTGTTCAATTTACAGATTATGATACAAGAAGGCTGCTGAACTAAATAATCAGGCGCAGATACAGCATTTATCCCTGGGAACTGCAATGCTTTGCTCAGTTTTACCTTGGCTCAGAGTGTACAACTAACTATCAACAAATATAGTCAGTTAAGCGATGCAGGGTGTCTGAGCTGCACATCAAGGTTAGCAATGTGGCTAATGTAAACACCAAGCTCTATTTCTATGCTGGAGTCCACACATTCTCCCAAATCTTTTGCGAAATGGCGGCCTGTGCTGAAGTTATTATTGTTCATCTTTTACATACATATACCAAATCGCATATTGGTGAGCTCTACACTGAATATGCAATCATACCACAATAAGATATATATGAAAATTGAAAAGCAGAATACAAGTCAGTGTGTAGGACAGCCAGCTTCACAGATGATATTGGATTATACACTAATACTTAAAAACCTGAAGTTATCACCATGTGCACAATTGTGTAGGAAAAATGACTCATCGCAAGCCAGCCAACTGAATGCACAACAAAGCAAACATGTGACTGATATATTTTCACTTCGTTCTCCAAGGAGCCACGTTTGAAGAAATGAAAAAGTGCTGGCGAATAGAAAATGCATTAAACTCTATGCATTTATCTTTTGGAAGTGATTTTTGAAAGCATGGATGGAAAGTTTACGATGAGATCTAAGACATGTCGAACTTGAGGATTACTATTTCTAGAATAATTTATCAAAGACTGTGGCATGCCTTCGGTGAGCGAACGTCAAAATTGTAACTGAAAAATTCACCCATTTCTCATGCAGGGAACCTGTTTATATGCATTTTGCTTGCATTTCGAAGTATGTAGTGCTGTTCAAATGCTTTCTCAAATTTTTCCAACAGTTTTTCAGCTTCTCGCTGATTTTCGTCCGCTTGACTTTTTCGGCGAAAATGACTCTCTGAGGACCCTCCATGTACTTTGTGCATGCCGGAAAAAGAACCGCCTAAACAAATTCTACAATCTTGTTCATGACTTCTTCTTCCATATTCTATGCATAAACAGACCTTTAAAAGATGCTCTCAACGTCTCAGAATCTTCGGTCAAGGACATAATCTAGCAGGCCTACTTTTTTGCTGATTTGGCCAGACTTTTTGGCTGGGTGCAAATCCTGTCTGAACTTGTGAACAAAACCTGCACATTATTCCATGAGCATGCTTGATTATTATCAAAGATAGAGCATAGCCAGAGGCACCTTTGTGGCAAATGTGAGCTCTGGAAATGGAGTGGAAGTTGCTATTTTATGGCCAAGAGTTAGCTTTTGGGGGCCTCAGCTATGAATAAATCTGAGCTTCTAAGCTTAAGTAGGCTTTTTCTCGTGTTCATTCTTGTTATTATTGACTTGTTTTACTGTTCTGCATCTGCCCTGAAATGCAAAAGGGATGTGGATCAGTATATGTTTCAGAGGTCATTAAGAAATTTCCTCTGTGTGGACACTTACACCAGCTGATTTTATACCTGAAGGCAGTGTCACTTGCAAAAATACACAATTTCAAATCAGGACAGTATTGCTAATGAACAAAATTTCCTAGTACAAGCCGTTTTGACTTTTTGATGTTTTGACTTTTCGATGTTTTGACTTTTTGATGTTTTGATTTGATTTCCAGCATTGAAATAGCAGTTCAAATTTTATCAAAGAAAACCTGAAACAATAGCATATCTCAGACTGGGTGCTTTTTCAGCACTGGAGGGGTAGAGGGTAGAGGGTGGCAATGACATTCTTTTTTAGTCGGGAATTCTAGACTAATTCATGCAAAGTGGTAAATTAACTATTTTCCAGTCCGTCTACTAGGTACAAAACGTTCCTATAAATTTGAGCACCAAAGAATAAGCATTTACAAAAATCTGGCCAGATAAAGATGGAACCTTACGTGGTGGATGGGTGTCACTATTGACAGTGCAGTTAGCAACGATGATTGAGTAAACAGTTATGCAGACTGAGATATGTATCAACGAAGATGAAGTTTGTTGTAAGCAGACAAGCTCCAAGCCACCAGGGCTCCTCATTCTGGTGTTATAGACCTTTCGGTACTAAGTAGTGTAACACAAATCTGATCTTTAGAGCACTACTAACTCTAGTTCATCCTTTGCAATTTCACAGGGCTGGTAGCATTCATGCATTATTTTCCTATAGGCAGCGCTTATATTCCTTAAAATGGAAAGCCGCAACTCCTTCATGAAAAAGTAAAGAAACAATCTCAATGGCAAGTTCGGCTTGCAGATGTTTTACATTTTCTATGCATGTTGATAAGTGTACGAGGGCTAAAATCTTTTGATCATGAGCGAGTAAACAAACATCAAAAGTTGCATCTTGTACAGCCCTGTGAAAGGTTGATACCAAGCTGTCTAGTAAGCTACAACTTTTACAAGCAGACATACTGTGTGTGGCATCAAAATGCAGAAGGGCCTCTCAGAAATAGTAATGTCTCTGATTAATTGGTCCATTCTCCTTACTCATAAGCACCCCAACTTTTCTTAATGTGAGAGCAATATTTCATACGTTCCAATCCTTCGTGATCCAAAACCGGGAGACTTGCTTGGTGAGTGACTCCGTGAGGACCCACCATGGTTGGGTCCGAGGGGGGAAAGTTTGAAATTGGGTCCTCCAGAATGCCGGAAAATGCTATTCCCAAGACAGTTTCTAAAACCCAACGTTCAAGTTGAACTTTCGCAAGACTCAACCCTATATCGAGATTAAAAAATTATCGAAAAAAATGGCTGTCATAAATTCATTCTTGGTGCACCAGAAAGACACATGTGCAAACAAAGAAACAGCAAAAACTGCAAACAAGTTTTGTGTTTGATTCCACCAATGTAAGAGCACCAAAAAGTATCTACCATCTGGAACAGTCATTGCCATAACTATCTTATGCAAGTATTTTGAAAAAGCTAAAAAAAAGGGCCATTTTGGGCATAAATTGCCACCAGTAAGCCAAAGAAAAAAGTTTTTTCAAAATTCCGCCTTCACCGCTTTTCTTCAATTACAGATTGTCACCTTCACACCAAATTTCAAATAAATCCATAGAGCGGTCATTGGAGAAAATGCGTTGGTGATGGACGGACAGAAGGTAGGACGGACGGGCGGACCTCATTTTATAGGACTCTACCGCAAAGCAGATTTATATGAAGTATCACATTCGGATTTATAATTGGCATATTTGGTAAAAGTGTTATCGATTTCTTCTTCAAACTTGTCTTCTGATGTAATTTCAATGATGTCTGGACTTTGTTCGCATAATGTAAAATACAGGGGTACGATCGAGCAAGAAATGGCTCCTAGTGGTTAGCAAATAAGTGGCAAAAGAGACGGTGAAGGATGTGATATAAGGGATTTTGTCTAAAACCGGGAGAATTTTTTCTCCAGCGGGAGACCGGGAGGACAACCTCAAAACCGGGACTCTCCCGGGCAAATCGGGAGGGTTGGAATGTATGATATTTTGTGTAGCAGAACACTTCTCATCCATGCTAAATGCAGAGTTCAGTGCCTTACTGTATAACACAAAGGCTGCCAAGCACAAACCATGCCATCCACTGAGTCTGAAAATCATATGAGGAATTGGAGAGTCAGAAATTTGAGAACGTGACTTCTTCAACTTTAGGTTTCTACTCATTTTTGCAATCTTCAGAACCTTTGGGTCCAAAATGTTTCCTTAACTTGCTTGAATCTGGTTTAAACTTCCTGCACACATTCTCCCCATCAAGATGGTCAAGAATTAACCCTTTTTGCTCAGGGTTGGCCTAGCCTTTCTTTAAAAAAAGCACTTTAAGCTGCAATTTTCACACTTTTTAAAAATCAGAGATGGTTAACGTCTGGGCATGCAAATATTTTTTGAGATATTCTCAGAGGCTCTGCCCGCCCGGATGTTTTTTGGAACAGTCATCATTGACCTTCTCAAATGATCTAGATAAGATTTTTTGTAACCTCTTGGTGCAACCCCAGAAACATAATATTCACCTTCAAAAACATTCCTAAAAGCAAGCAAATTTCAACCTTGCACTACGGTAAGTCTTTGATGAGTATACACTCCATCTAAACTATAACTTGACAAATTCTACACTCATTTTGACGCAGTTCAAAGCATTTGCAAACATATCTTGGTTCGGAAAATGTTGCCTAAAATCTTGACTAGTGCCTAGTGCCCAAAAATTCAAGAACGCTGACAAGGCTGTACCTCCCAACCCACCAAACAAAATTAGTAGAATGTACTCACGTGTGGGAAGGCAGAAACAGACACAAAGAAGTGGCTGCTTTTCGTGAAATAGTCTTAGCAGATTGCAGTCAGACAATGATTAAATCAAAGCCATTATAGTGCCATATATTAATCAGAAAAGCGCAAGCTTTCATGGCGCAAGCTTCCACGTACCTATCTCATCACCTATGGTGGTTCAAATGGAACTTTACAACAACTTAGGTCCAAGAAAAATAATTTTGAAATTACGATACTTCTCCTGACTATTTGCTACCCGTCCCTGATAATGGAGCATATTAATCTAGTACAAATTCCTCGAGCCATACAATTGGATGACCTTTTCACCCTTCAAAACATTGGACACTCACAAAACCAAACATAAACTAGATATGCACACTCACCTTTAGTTGAAACAGTGTATCTGAAACAGAAAATACAACACATAAAATTCTGACCAAATATATAGATGTATGCAAGCAACTTATCAATACTTCAAAAATATTGGTTACAGGGATTAATCTAAACTTCCTTCACAACTTTCAAGATTGAAAGTTCCCATGCTATTGCGATAAAAAAGAATAAAATAGGAACAAAAGCTAAAACAATTAGTATCGTTCATTCAAAATTACTTCCTGATTTGCTTTTCAATTGCATTCCTGCCGAAAATTCGAGCAAGCGCCAGTCTCCGGAGGTTGAAGGATGGGCGCTTGTTCGAGGGGGGAGTTATTTACAAATTTCACTTCTAGGGTGGGGGCTTACTTGGCAAGGGTGCTTGTATGAGGGGTCCCTTATTCGAGGCATTACGGTATCTAATAAAAAATCCTGAAAGATTAAAAAAAATGATCAAATGGTTTTTCTAGCCACTTTCTTAGATGAGAAACTCAATTCGCTCAAAACTCAATTTCCTAAGAAAAATATTTCCAGTCTAGATTCAGAAGTTTAAACCATTTGACATGGATCCATTAAATTATTAGGACAGAGACATTTTAATATGAAGTGCAGGGTTTCCCGAAGTGGGGGGGGCATGGGGGGCGCCCCCCCCCC
>JAOBRC010395457.1:0-12432 GCA_027575255.1 Scolionema suvaense
TGCTCGAAATTTTTCTGTTCCGCTGCGAACAGGTGTGTATTTTGCAGAACCATTTGAGATTGGAAAAGCGTGTATTGTAGTTTCTGGTACACTGAGATGAATTGTACATAACTGGATTTTGTAGGTGTAAACTCTAAGATATTTATTACAATGGAAATGTAACTCCACCTACCAGTCCGTAGTGAAACATTTTCTACAAGTCCGTTATTTTGACGAAGATTTAAGCAATAATTCCTATAAACTGATAGAATCGTTCTCTCTCATTAAATAATGTTTATAATTTCTTTTAGGTTGTCAGCGATCGGATTAACAAAGAACGTGAGCCATCTGCAATTCTGAATTTGATAGAAGCAGATTCTGATATTGCGGTTTCAAGCAACTGGATGAAAAAAGTTCACCGTGAACTCTATACTCGTATGTGGAAGTATTACATTATATCCACTATTTTCCAATAAATTATGTGTATTGCACAAGCTATACTGCAACGCTTCTCGTCTGTGTGTTGGTCAATCTATACTGCATCTTTAACCGTATCCACTGCATCGCAGTACGTTTTGGTGTAACTTGTGCCAATCTTTACTACATCATATCTGATAATGTCTTGTATATTGTATTCAAAGTATGTTTGTATTTTGGCATCATTTTTTTGCCAACTACTTTTACTTACTCTGTGAAACCATGTAATATTTTTCAAGATGAATTGAGATCAGCCGATACAATCTCCTATGTGAGTTCATCATCGTATGACAAAAACTATTTAAAAGTTTCACGCAATCGGTATCCTTAACCTCTTTTCTTTATAGAACCAAAATTTAAAAGAGCAAAGGACTCTGTCGAGCCAAAAGTTAAGATAACTTTTTTTGACTTGTGAAATCTACTTTTCAATGGTCACGTGCCATTTTTGCCCGCCTTCAAAAATTGTTGTCTTTTCAGTATCAAAATCCTGGCTTTTTGTTATATAAGAGATTTTCGGTAAATTTTGCCTATGGTCTATATTCAATCAAGTAGAGGAAGAGATTTCAGGATTTAATCAGGATTGTGGGAGATTTTTGTGCCATTTTTCCATCGAAATTGTCCTAAAAATCTCTCTGTGGTGAAAAATCGAGTGAAAATCCGAAAACGAAAACGGAAATTTATAGTTCCATAGGCTTGCAGTTTATGTCATTTTGCCAATTAATGTGCAATTCTGGGACCGATTTGCAGGTGGAACATTTTGTGTTTCATTCCAGACCATCAAATATCTTCTTGATAACTGCTTAGCAGAGGTTAAGATGATTTTGTCAAAATCACGAAGTAAGTGGTCCTAAGTGCCAAATGTTTTTGCTGTTTTCAATACAATAAGTATATTCTATAGGTCCTTGGGTGGACCAGAAGTGCTTCCACGAATGCTTCAGTTATGAAAAATGTCCATGTCGTGTGGGAAAACAATTTGAAAAGGAAACAATGGTCAAATGTGAAATTTTAACAGATCATAAAACACAGCAAAATATGGGATATCCCATCAACATCATAACAAAGCTTGCTTAGTTCTGTGGATATTTGCTCCAGAAGATACCATCTTGATTTTTCATGATATCATTGGAGTCTGTTGTCAAGCATTGCTATTTCCTGAGTAACACAAAACTTTATGTTATTTTCTCTATTCGATCTTAAACATATTGCTTAGGTTTATGATGAAATGAGAGTCAACCCTTTAGAATAATTCCAGGTGGACTATTTTGGAAACAAAATGTAGATAATTTGAGTGCGAAACCAGCGACATCATGCATAATTAGTGACAAGATGGTAGCTGCAGGACTTTGGGATTAAACATCTCCGGAACTACAAAAGCCTTTGACAAGAAATAAAACGATGTGTCTCGTTTTGTTAAGCTCTATCATAGGTTAAAATTTCATATTTGACCATTGTTCCCCTTTATTAGTCACTTGCCTTTTGATAGAATTTCTTCTTTTTTATTCGTGGAAAGGACGAGGGCGAGGAAAGTGTGGACCACAAGCGTGTGACTTGCTCCGACTCATTCGAAATCAGGTAAAAACATATGCTTTCTTTGCAAAGAGGTGTGGGAAGTAACAAACTAGAAACTATTTTTCTCTTCTTTTTTCTCCCATTAAAATTCGCATGCCATTGAACCAGAGGATTTTTATTTTCTTCTGCATCATAACGTTGAATGAAAGCAGTACTTTTTCGATTTTTTTCAGTAAACATTTGTGTCAAGTAACCAAAACATTGAAGAAGTGCTTCATCCTCCAACTGGCTACAATATTCACTTTGTGTTGTTGTATCTGAGTTTTCGCAGGACAGCCTTCACAATCAGCCCTACACGAATACCGTGGTGCTTCGATGAAACGCCTGGGGCGTTTATTAAATTTTTTGGAATTTCTAGGGCGTCTGTTCGAAAGAGGGGTGCTTCTATTACATTTTTTTGAAACTCTTCTTTTTTCTCAAGTATAAACTTTGTACATCAATGAAGCGTACACTAGACTACATGTCAATATCATCTTGCATATCCATAAACATCGCCACTACGCTTTATTTTGCTACTTAGTAGTTAGCAAATTATGAACAGTTTGTGAGCATCCAATCCTATTAGTACTAGGGGAGGTTCAAAATTGCCTGCAGAAATGTGAAAAGATAAGCGACTTGGAAAGGAAAAGAAAGAATTAAAAATGGCAGAAAAAATTTACTGCAGGTTCCGTCTGCGGGTGGCCACAACCATTTAGGCTTGTAACTTGGAATGAGGGGTGTCAAATTTGCCTGCAGGTCCTTAAATTAGACCAAAAATAACATTTCTGTGCTGTTGCACTCCAAAACTGTTGAGCAACTTCATTTTGATTGTTTAACACCAAAAACAGAATTCAATGCTGAATTAGAATGTGGAAAACAGGAGAGGATGTTCCACAGTTCACACTCACTTCACATCATCCCAGGTAATCTAGAACGCATAATATAAGCCCCTGAAAACTACAAATAGTTAGATAGCAACGTATCCACTCCAAAGAATATGTTTGCTACGTTTTGTGATTATTGGGGCATTATTATCTATTCTACGTTCTACGGGGGCAATTTAGGGCCACAGGCAACTTTGAACGCTTCCCCCCTCCCTTCACCTCGGTTAGCCATCGACCAAGAAAAAACCGATATTAGAAGCAGCGTGCTGGTTAATTAATTCACGAAAAGCAGGTTGAGTTCCAGTCCTGCTTCGAAGCTCGACTAAAATTCAGTAGAAGATAGTTTAATGAGCATGCCTTGAATTTTGATTGAACATTGATGGACATGCTATACGTTCCGAACATTAGTGTGTTGCAAGCGATAACATCAAATGTTTGCCAGAGCTAAGTGATAGTTCCACCGGCAGTGTGCCCTGGATCTTAATGTTCAGCTTGCAAAATTTTCAAGAACTACCACTTGTTTCAGACCCTGTTCACATTGATAAAACCAAGTGTGTACCGTAATGCAACGAATGAACGCACCCCTAAAAAAAAGCGGCCTTCCTTCAACCTTAGGAAAAGGGCTGTTATTCAAATTTTCGACAAGACTGCAATTGAAAAGTAAGTCAGGAAGTAATTTTGAACTAGAGATACGATATGTTTTATCTTTTAATCCTATTTTATTGGATTTCATGGTGATAAAAAAGAAAGTTTTTTCTTTCTTAAATTACTGTATCTATTACTTAAATAAGCGCCTCTATGAATAAGGGCCCGCCCTAGATCCTTAAAAATTAAATAAACGCGCTGGTACTTAATCCTATATACAGTGTACAGTGGAATAAAGTCATCGCCCCTCTCCACCCCCATCTAGTCCAATTTCCGAACAAAGCGTAGCGAAAGTTTAAAATTTTGCGTAAAGTCACAAGAACATGTTGCGTTTTAGAAAATGCCCAAAAAATCTGCCAAAAGTCTAAATTTTGTTAACGATACTGAAAACCCTCAGAAGTCATAACACTTGTTGATCTGTAGTTGAGCTTTGCAGCTACTTTGAAAGCTTTTCGAAACTTTTGTTTTCATCAAGTTTTAATCTGATCAGGTGGCAACCTTTAGAAAAAGTACCCACTAAGAAACCACCTGCGTGCCACCTGTTGCAAGGTTGTAAACAGAAATGAGAAGAAACAGAAATTTCGGCATTCTAGAAGCTCTAAGTCCCCTCCAGGGTGCTTTTATCGTACAAAATTGTATATCAATCGAAAGATCTCGACAGACTCTACAAAACGGTGTTGGCACTTTTTTTTGCTTTTGACTTAATCAAAAGTTATGAGTGATTTAAGTTGAACTTTCCTGATTTCATTACAAGATTTCAGCAATTTTTCAAATACAGAGCAATAACTTTTGATCGGAAAAATGCCGACACCGTTTTTTGAGGTACAGCATGTAGGTTTCAACTAAAGTTGGTTTGGTAAAAAAATATTGATCACAGTGGGACTTAGAGCTCCGCAAAGCCCTATGCGCGTGTTTTCAGATATTCGCTTTGTTTCAAAGCAGCAAGAGGCAGTTTATCTCAAAACCTGAAGGGAATAAAGCATTGATGCATTGAATACCAAAACACTTCTTGAAAATGTTTCTGAATCAAATTAGAAGCTCTTGAATGAAGCGCTATCTGAGCCTTGCAGTATCCTTAAGATCAGCAGTTCAAAATATTCACCTATACAAGTGAAATTTCGAAAAACATATTCAACGCCTTACCAGACCATGAAATCTGAACGATTAGAGCTTGATTTCAAACTTGTTCTAAATTATTCTAACGAGTATTTAGACTAGGAGGAGGGTACAGACTGATTCACTGTGGAAAAGGTCTCCGTAGAGTGGCACCATGGTTGCCACCGTCGTAAACATTTTAAAAATTAAAGTCTCCAGATTGCCGGAAAATTGACTCCCTTGGGTTTGCTAAGCTAGTACAACATGCGATGGAATGAATTTTTTTTGAGTCTCGTTTTAGCGGAAGTGTCCTATGAAATGAGGTGCGTCCTTCCTTCCATCCGTCCGTCACCAACAAATTTTCCCGGATAACCGCTCAATGAATTTTTCTGAAATTTGATCTGACGGCGGCAATCCGTCATTTAGGAAAAATAATGGAGCTGGAATTTTGAAAAAAGTTTTGTTCGGCGTGCAGGTGGCAATTTATGCTCGAAAATGGTCAGTTTTAAGGTTTTTCAAGAATATTTCAAAATCTGTTAATTACTTTTTTGTGACTTTTGGTGTAAAACTACAGGGCAATAGTAGTTATGCTGTGGACCACGTTTCATATCTGGCAATACTCATGTTCGGCTTGCAGGTGGCAATTTATACAAATCAAAAAATGGCGACTTTTAGGGTTTTCTTCTGTGTATGTCCTGAACGATTTATTTGTTCGTTGTTATTTTTGCTGTGAATATTTGAGGCAACTGTGCGCATGTTGTGAACTATTTGCTATGTCTCCGGACAATCTCATTAGACTTGCAGGTGGCAATTTATGCCAGAACGTGCTGTTTTTCATGTTTTGTTCCAAATAACTTTTCATTCATCCGATTCTTGTCACTTTTGATGTGAATAATAGAGGCAACTCTAGACATGTTTTCAACCAGATGACAACTTAAAACCACCCCCTTCCTTCTCCTAAATCATAGTTTAGTATCTTAGAATCTTGAAATTTCCCAGAATGCAACAATTTTTGCTGGCGGTATCATTTGTTGACCCATGCGAGAAATGGCCAATCTTCCAGATATCTCGAAAAATCTCCATTATTGTCGATTTTCTCCACCTGAGATCATTCAAATCGGCACCTTTGGATACTATGCTGCTACTTCAACCACTTTGTGGAAAAATTGCTTGAAAAATGTTTTTATGAAAAAACCATTTTGGTAATTTGTCCACCTGTTTTTCAGAAAGCCAGCATTATAGGGCGATTGACAAATTAGGCGACAATGTTTTTCTTGCCAAATCATGTGCTAAATAATTTAAGGAGAAGTAATGTAATTTCAGTGAAAAAGCTGTATCCGTTCAGAAGTCAACCGTACTAGACCCGGAGGGGCCACTAGCCCCCCCCCCCCCCTTCCACATTTTTGATTATTACTACGGAATCGCTAAAGCAAAAGCCTTGAAACGTCGTGACTTTGTCGGAAATTTATCCGGATGTATTTGGGGCGCTAAGAAAAATTTCACGGTACCTGCTGTCCACTGATGCCAGCATTTTTCTTCACTGGATTTTGATCGAATACTGTATGATAGAATTTCTCGGGCATAATCGTGTGTTTTGCCCACTTTCATCCCTTTGTTCTACCTGATTACCACCATCTACAACTTCCACAACATTCTAGATGCCTTGTGAAGACTTGTGACAATCCCTTTTCAGAAGTATTTTGAAATTTCGAAAATTTTCCAAACTGAGGCGGGCGTATATGATGATATCAGCATAATTAATGACCACCTGCTGATGTCTTACAACCTGTAAAGTGCGCACGACCCCATGAACTATATTTCTACCAAGTTTCGTGACTGCTGCTTTACTACTGCAGTACCGAAGTTATGGAGGAGGGCCTAGTATCTGAGAAGCCAAAAAAAGCCCGGGTAAGGTAGGGTTAAAGATAATACCTGGACGAACTTAACAGCAGCATGACAACAGTGTTCGGGTCGTAGATTTGAGCATTTCTTCCTCACTATTATCATTTGTGCTTCTGTAAGTGGCATAGAGGAGTCTTGACGCTAGGGAAAGTGTTTTGCATTCATCTCGCTGTGCATATGTTTCTGTTCGCTGTTATGATGAGCGATGGACCATTTGCTCCCTTTCTTTATTTCCATGTGAATGTGTCTCTATGCTCTTATTCATTGTCTGGTATATAAATATCACACCGTAGCTGTTTATAATGAAAATCGTTCTCACTCTTTGATTGCTTTTTAGAAGCACCATAGCGACGAACTACCCGATTCTGTTCGACAACATCTTGACACACCTGAGAAATGTATGACTTACTTTTCAGAGCGATTTCCGAGACTTTTCATTCACACATACAACGCGATGAAAGTATGTAGAAATGAGGATAAACTGTCAACATTTTATGGTATTTCGTGAGCCTGAAGCTTTGATATCAGAGGAGTGATGAGTCCAACACGTACAGAGACCCCTTTTAATTGCGACTAAGACTCCAAATTCTGTCAATGCAAAAATTTGGAAGAGGTTTCGATTCCAGCTAGCAACATCTTGTAGTTTATGAAACTAGTAAATTTGCATGGCATGAGCCAAGTAAGTAAAATGTCGACAAAAGCAATTCTGATTCTTTTCACGTGGCATGAGCCAACGTGGACTACAATTCAAAAGCGAATCTCTCATCAGCCTACTGATCACAGTCCGTTGCACAGGTACGTCGTAATCTATACTGATATCATGTTCACATTGGCCAGAGAGCCAGAAAAAGCGTTCATCGACACGGATCGTGCATGTATTGCTTGAGTCAGGCACAATTAGCCTGCCGGTTATGGTCCGAAAGACACGCACCTGGAAGTTTATACTGACGTCATCAACCTGTTGACAATGGTTAATCTTACATGCATGTCTCTTGTAACAGTTACCATCAGACCATCGATTACAGTAACAAATGTATGGAACAGTAAACAGTTGCGTATAAATTACTTGAAAGGTCGTAGAATACATGCACTCACGAGACAACTGGCTGTACTGGTTACTGAATAGTTTGGTCAGTCTTCGTATCTGGGGTAGTATGTGCGTTAGTAATGTGTCGTATACGTGCAACAAGAAACTACCAAGAATACAGGAATTGGTTTATGAGTTAATCTGGTATCGACCAATTGCAGACCAGAGCACAAGTATATGCTTATTTTATTAGCACGAGTCAGACTACTAGGCTCTGACAGAATATTCGTGCATGAATTTGAACAAATAAGATCAACCTTGCAGAGGAATCTGCAATAAGGAAAAATTGGACGCGCATGTCTCCTCCAGTCGATACTATTTGCCGAAAAATCAGACCTGCACATTCGAGGAAAGTATGATGAAGTTGTGAAGAAGACTTCAGAATCGATGAATGTTGAGTACGCGTAGACATCAAACGTAGAGGAAGATTCTGAACAACTTTTACAGAATAGCGCTGCAAACAATTTCTTGGACGGTTGATCCAAGTATCTTTGATAATGGATATGCTTGCTCCAGTGCATTTATCTCAAGATTTATGACTTGATCTTTGGTTTAACTGTGTCACCACTTCCAGGCAATCGAAATACAAGCAAGTATATAGCATTGAAGTAAATGTTTCGGATAAGAAATATAGGAGTTAATCTACATATTTCTACGTTCTTTATTTTATGTTTAAAGCTGGGACAGCGCGCTTCCGAATGCAGCATCAAATGCAGGCTCACCGATAGCTTGCCCCAAATAGTGAAGGTTATAAACTGGATCGCATGTCTAGTGGATTTTCTATAACTATGGAAATATCCAGCTAAAACCCTGAGAGAAGCGCTTTCTAAAAGCATTTTCTAAAAGCATTTCACAGTTTTACAAGCACATACTGAAATAAGGAGTTGTATTCAAGTCAAAGCAAAAACATATTATAAAAAGGTAAAAGCATTTCTACTATATCGTCATCATCAGGTGTATAAAATAAGTTTGCTTGACCACGTCCGGAATTTCAGATTCCTTTCGCAACCGCATGATATGTAAGATAATCAAAACATTCTATTAAATCTGATGTGTTCCTAGGAAAATGCCGGACATCAACACAACTGTTTCCGTATGGAACTTTGTTCAGTTCTAAACACTGAACAATTTCCATAAACATGTTTTGGGGATCCAAATTCATTCACGCTACAGATATATTTGAGCAACAGACAGCTTTGAAAATTGTTCCATGTTCTATATATGACCGCACATACGCGAGTTTTTCTCTTTTATATGGAATGGAAACACAATTCTTGACTACACCAAATGAAACTCCTATTTTGTGGAGTAACCGTATCATTACTGTCCTTTTCCAGCTCCTCAGAATTAATGACCCCATCCCTAAAGGAGGAAGCCTCTCCCATGCCCTCAATAACTTCTATTTATAATCAACTATAATCATGGAACGTAGTACGAACGTAGGTATTTGCATGAATAATACACTAGCAGAACGATTGATCTTAAATACTGCAAGTGACAGAGGTGGCATGTTTGCTTTAGAATTTCACAGTGATAACGTCAACTGCAATGGAATTGGAGCCCCTTCCCAAACATCCAAAGCTCTAGGGCTGGATCTTAAATGCCAGATAAGCACAGTTTAACCACAGCTACCCCAGGTTTTTTCAGAGGGCTTGGAGCCCCATCTTGTACAGTAGACAGGGATCTAGGGTAGTAGAAGTAATGGGGCAAAGAAATTGTATTTTGATGACGTTACACATCGATTTCATACAATTGCTCGGAGCAAAGCACCCCATGACGATGACAGGTGGTGTAATGGGTAAAGCATTTCTGGACCAAAAATTTCCTTTTTCAAATTTGTCAAAACGGACTCAACTTTAGTAGCATGGCTTTTTGCATTCCTCGGCCTCGTAAATACGTAATAGATGCCATGTGGCACAGAGCTTAACCAACGGAATTTCATGAAACTGACTTGAAGAAACCAGGTCATGCTCAGTTGTAAATTTGTTATCCGCTAACTGCCCTTCCTTCGATCTATCGTGATTATTTCGAATATTCGAATCTTCGAATCTTCACTTCCAATCTGTATTCTATTACAGCTTATGAGGACGAATTTTGATTTGATTTTGAAACTGCGAGATTGTAGGGAAGTTGAAGTGAAGTTTTTTATTGGGGTGCATGTCCTAAAGGTCCAAGGCGTCATTTCAACAATCCTGGTATAAATACATTGGCACGCATGCGCGTTTGTGCCGACGAGTAGCGAGCGGCTAATTAATCAAGGAGGGAGGTTGGAGAGACTTACTATTTCTGACATTTGAAAAATCGTGTTTTGGCATTTCTAGTGTATCTCTATGATGTGGTAGGGCTTGTTTCAGGGTGTTGCTTGGGATTTTTTAATTTTTCAAGTAACTTAGAGAACAAAGGGCGTGGAATTCAGTCTCTAGCTTAATTGCTAGAAATTGCCCTGAGGCTGTGGACAGGTGTTACTAAAGTGCCAAAAATTCCAGGATTGTAGATATTTTCTTGAGCTTAGGTTTCGACCTTTCTCATCGGGCCGGTCTGCTACTCTTGTTCTCTTCTGTTTTTGTTCTTGTACCTATATATAGTTATATGTGACGTTTTGTTGAGGCTTCTCTGACGCTATAGAGTAGACTGGAAATATAAATACAAATACAAGGAGGCTTCCACATCTATGCTGCCCTTAAATTTTGTGCGACAATTAGATTGCTTACTGGCTGAGTTGTGTTTAGATTGGATGAGTGCTTTTCATATTTGTTCAGATTTACTTTACATTGAGAAAGAAAAAGAGGCTTTTTTTTATCATACTTTTTAGCATTCTGGTGACTAATTTTACCAAAGTTTGCGTCACTAAACTACAAGGTTTTTGTCGCAGCAACCAATAGTTGAGAATATGTTAAAACGACAAAGCAAATATTCTTTTTGCAGCAACTTAGAAAAGTCAGAATCTCTTTTTAACTGTGACTCATATGTGAAGGTTTACATTTAATGCTAACTGTCTGTCATCCGAGTGCCAAGAGAGTCATTGCAGTATGCACCAGCAATTTTTTCACTCGACCGACGAAACAACTTTTCGCGGTTTTCTGAACCGCAGAAATTAAATCCCGTTGAATTTATCCACCATCAAACAGAGAAAATAAATGCCCCGTCTTCAGGAAAAGAACACACATGTGTATTTATTACGCGCTTCGAAGTTTGATTGTTCCTTTGATGATGACGGCATCATCCAAAAAATGCAAACATTTTACCAAAGCTTATGGAAAATATCTGACCACGAAATTTCTTGCATCTACGAATGGACTGCGACATTTATTCTAAGAGACTGGGAAATAGAAGCCATGTCTGTTGATCAGATGATATTTCGAACAAGGCCGACCTCCAGGCCAAGGCCGAGGCCGATGGGACGAGGCCGAGGAATACAAAAAGCCTAGTAGTATTCAGTTTAGCAGTAGTGACAAATATGAAGGGGGTTGAGGGATTAAAAAGGAAGAAAACACATTAACATTTGTGAAGTAATTTATTGTGTTGAAAAATTTTTGTCAATGTTGCACTGTTCATAGAGACGCAAAGATACAAGAAAATTATTTGAGGAAAAACATTCGAGTTATGAAAGTTGGAGTAGGTTTATTTATGACTGTTTATTAATGAATCTGCCAGCGAAATTGTTCGAGTAAGGTAGATGTTGAAGAAATAATAGATCGAGATATGTAGCAAAGAGTCTGCTTTACAGACATCTCTTGCAGAGAGCGTATATAAGTATAGGAGCTATCCACTCAGAAACCAGATATACGCTTTCACAGGGTTGGACACACCTGAACCAACTGCACGAGGCAAAAATGCAATGGAAATTTAATACATCACTCAGAATTATCAAACGCTCATCGATCAGCCAACTATTGCCAACGGAATATGATCACACACAGCAGCTTTATGATATCATTTATGACAGATCAAACAAGAGGAAGTGTTACGTAACGTTTAATATAAAGACATTAATTGTCTTTTTGAACCAGCGAACCATTGTTTAACAAAGCAGTAGTGATGTTTTATGACGTTACGCATCAATTTGCATCCGATTGTCCTGAACAAAACATCCGTTGTAGGTAACAGGTGGTATATTAGAAAAAGTTTTTGAATTAAAGTGCTACCAGATACATTTTGTGAGAACGATGCTACGTGTAATAAAAATTTGGTTGGGAAATTATTTATTTGGTCTCTAAAAGATGAATCAATATCTGGGTGATGGGCCAATTGACGCATCTGTATTAGCAGTCAAATGAAGTGAAGTGTCCTATCATACGTCGTGTCTGCTCTTCTACACTATTGCGGGAAACGATGACAGAGACTCTACGCCTTAATGTCTTGAGATGTACGTGGTATGTTGTCTGTTTGTATGTGTGGAAGTCTGAGACTGAGTCTGTAAATTGGGTATGTTATACGGAATTTTTAGGATAAGAGTGTCATGGGTGTCAGTCAATGAGTGCGTAAGGGGGGTATTATGTGCACGTCTGATGACGGTGTGTTCTAGCTGGCTAGTGTGTCACTGTTAGCATGTACATGGAATATTTGTATTATAATAGCGTATAATTGTGTACATAGGATTAATATTGGTTTCGCTTGTTGTGGTATTTCACCTGTGTAAGTTGATTGTTGGTGCCAGGGCTGGATCTACAATCATTGCCAAAATATCTTCGCTAAACCATTTTGGCGAAGATTTTTGGCAGTGATTGTCTGAATTTCTTCTGTATGCTGTTGATATCTGTTGATTTAAAGCTTTTTGCTTGTGCCTATGACCGCGCAGGGTATCATACAGTCTTC
>JAOBRC010395568.1:0-12432 GCA_027575255.1 Scolionema suvaense
AAACAGCGCTTGTTACAAAATCGAGGCGCGTGCGGAGGTGCGCGAGCGTAGTTGCGCGCCTCAAATGACCCAGCCTGATTTAAGCTTAACGCGAGCGTTACTTTGATTGGAGCACAACTTCCTGCGAGGTCGGAGTTTTCCTTTAAGGCCGTTTTCTACGCTGTTCAGAAAAGCAAAAGCTGGAGCAAGCATGAGGAGTCACGGAGCCCCCTCCCCCGACAACTCCCAGTTGCACTCTCAAACTAACAAAGACCTCTCGAAATCCACCCAACACTTCATAGGGCCAGGTAGGAATCCTGACAAGCTACAAAGTACAATGACCTCCTGTTCTGGTATTTCTTCTCTGCTAGCTAAATACAGGACCACAAGACAATCAGTATTTTCAAGTTGATCAACTAACACCGTATCACTATGTATATCTCTATACTGAATACCCCTATCAGATCATTGTCTAGTTTCAAGGCAGAGCAGTAATCCAGGATCTTACAACAAGGAATCTTCTGTATGTTTTACACAATGAGCAATCCTAATGCTGTTCAAAATTTGACTATCAGAAGAAGAGCCTGGGGACAAAAAACTATAGAGGAATAGAGGAACTGAACATAAAGCAACACCAGACAGGGCCAGCCACAATAGTATGGCTTCCACAAGAGGAGGGCCTAAGAAGATCAAGAATAGTCCAGAATAAAGAAATTAAGCTTCAGTCAGATGTAAGTTAGAACGTCCAGGAAGGCAGATAACTAAACATTAAGCCAGTGCAATCAATATGTTGGCATTAGATTATCATTAGTATACATATTTCCTTCACTCTTCAGCACAATGAAGAATTGGAAATCAAAAATGGACTGCTTAGAGCATCTTAATTGCAGATAGGACACGTGTACTAATTCAAATCAACGTATGAAAAACTATGCTCTAGGATGCCTTCACACACAAGAACAAACAAACAAAGTTCCAAAATTTAGTGCAAATGAAGAAAACAATGGACACACTGACCACACAGTAAGCAGATAAAAAAAGATGGACACATTAACCACAAAATAAACAGATGGAAAAAGATGGATACACTGACCACACAACAAGAATATGGATTTTGCAGTCCACTATCCATTCATAGCACTGAGATTTTACCCTGCACCTTCCATGGCAAAAAATATACTGATGGCAACAACCTAATCAATTCCATCTAGAAAGCTGGTAACTAGTAACTAGCAAACAGTACACACTTACTTTACAAAATCACTAGTACCCAGGTTTCAAAAACATGATACCTCCCTGGGAGGAAATGACAAATTATTAGTTTCTATTTCACTACCCAGGGAGGTAAAGTAGTCCGGGAGATATTGAATCCTAAAGCTCAATAGCTGTCATTTATTGTGCTCTAAAACCGACTAAAGTGGTATTTCTGTCCAAACCATTCCCTTGAACTGCAGTTCAACAGAATAGTTTGTTCAGGAAAAACAAAAACGTTCTTTGGTTGATTCACGCAACATTTCTGCCACATCATCAAAGCATATAAAGAAGCAACCTGGAGTCTTAACGTTGCTATTTGTATGTATTTATGGCTTCAATAGACCAAAGCGTGCTAGGACAATAAAGAATAGAAACATGAAAATGTTAAATGTATACAATATCGCAAATAGTGCTTTCTGCAGGTGGTCCTTCTTCCCTGTAAGGACCTGCTCAAGGCTATCTCCCCGCTTTACAAAATTATCTCAGGGTGAATCATCAACAGACTTTCGCGGGTACTGCGGGTTAGCATTACAGGTAATTTGAGGAAAAGATAATTTAGTCCGACTTTAAATCACAAAAATCTATTTTTCAACCAGAAGTAATGTCAAGTTCCATCCCAATTTAAACCAGCCTGGGGCATCCTTCAACTACTGTTCCTCCCCAGAGCAGAGCAGGTTAAGGAAAGTTCACACAAGTTACATGAAAGCTTCCTCGAGGGGCAATAAAAAAGTAACAATACTGATCTTTGCATACGAAGCACATTGCTCATGGCTTCTACAACACTTCTCTGATTGAAGGACCTTGTTTTCCTTCGATCAGCACAGCAACAATACGCTACCAGACTTATCAGATACGGCCTGTCAAAAGTACTGAACAACTACAACAACAGTGAACTTGACAGAAAACGAAAATAGGACCAGCAGGCACTACAAAGTTGTTTTTGATTTTACTAATAAGCCGCTGAATGCTGTGCATGGCTTTTGGAAGACATAAACCAGGTCCACTAACCTTTTACACAAATTGAGACTCAACCCGTAAAGCAGCACGTGAAAACCGGGTCCCATTGATGACATATATCACATAGCAAAATGACAATCAAGAGATGAAAAGCAGAGCCCAAGGAACAAGCAGATTAGCCACATGTGGTCAGGTGAAGAAGGCACACCAGCATCACATTACATTATAGTACTACACAAGCAAAAGACTGTTAGGTGGATATACTCTTGTAAGACAGTCTAACTGACAGTGTTATGCAGATGATAAGACTCAATAAGTACATTAGTGTTGTAAGAAGCCACAAGATAGCCACATGAGTGGATGAAAGAGAGGACGAGAAGCAGATCAGGAGGCTGTTGAAATCTGGGAACACCAAAAGACAACTGATCAAAAGCCTGTGAGAGTAGAACCAAGTCTAGAGAAACCAGGGCCACAACAACAACCGCACACATTGAGAGTAACTGGCTTCACTCCTGATAACAGATGGCAACACATATTCTGCTAGGTTGTTTGAACGTTCCAGTCTCTTGCATTATACTTTATTTCAGTCCCATGTACTCATCAGACACAGAAAGCTAGTGGAACATAAATTTGGCAGGATTTGCTTGATAACTTTTGCCTATCACTATAACAAATCAAGAGGACACAGCCAGTGTATAAATAAAAGCTTTAGTTGAACAAAAGAGGTTTAATTTTCGATCATACCAAGTTTCAAGTGTGAGTACTGATCATGACTGTCATATTTGCTGCATCAAAATTGTCTGACATAGGAATGACATACATACACCGTCATAGCTCAGAGCTCACAGCTTTTAGCCCCATGTTGCTATCGACTATCGAATGCAAAAGGCTCCCCTTAAGGTTCGCAACAATAAGATTTTTTGGAAAGCATGAAAAAAGCTGCCCTTTGTCTGGAAATCGAAACATGCCCTGACCGTTTTTCATTGCATTAGGAAAGGCATCCTGGCATTGCCCTCCCCCCCAAAAAAAAACCAGAAACATCTGACGCATTCCATGAACAAAATAATCCCACGAAAAATCTATGACAACCAAAACTTCTTTTTACAGTTAAGACTCACCAAAACAGAGTAACACAAGAAGATTCAAATTTATCATGAGCCCGTTCAAAGTTCAATCCAGAGGCTAGTGTCAGTTACCGTAGTTACATGTGGTTTCTATGTTAATTCAGACTTGCAATGTAAGCTTTCTCCATCATGTATCATCTGCCGGATCAGATTACAAAATCTTCTAAGAATCCAGTCGACAAGCATATTTGATAGTAGAAAAGCCAGTCCTATGTCTGTATCATTACTAACAAAATAAAGCAATACATGTATAGGTCAGCTCCACCGGAGTAAACTTTTGAATGGGACATGAACGCCAGATCATACAACTTGCTATGTCAGTCCCATACATTTGGAAGTCTCAATGCATCACTGCTATCTAACCAACAAAATTTTACCATGACAGGTAGCCACAGATGGTCCAACATCTCATCTGCATTATCACATTCAGGTATTGTGAGCAAGGGAGTCACACTTCCCTCTCTTAAAATTTGCAAGAACAACACTCCTAACACCACATGCTGTAGCACACACTGGTGATCGGGTGGCAAATAAACCATAATCTATGGGCAATTCTGCTTCAGTCCATGCAATAAATTAATTTACTGCAGCTGATTATCGTCTCACAGTACCTCAAAGATACACCAATCTTACAAACAATTTGACTGGCTATCTGGCAAGTTTCTTCCAGATCAAGATCCCTCAAGTTCATCATCTGCTGCCTTAGGAATTTTTAAAGAAATTTCGTCATTATCACTATAGCCAAATTTTGACAAGGAATCCCTTTCCCACCTTTCAAGAGGCTCACAATGACCACGTTCATAGAACAGATTCTCGAGCCACACCATGTGCACGTTCATAGAACCCATCCCGAGGCACACAATGCACATGTTCATAGAATGGATAATTAACACACCGCTCCAGACATTATTTCCTACGAACAATAAGAACAAAAGCTGCCTTCGGAACATGTAAATAAGGAAAAACTGATGTACCACATCATCAAGGTGGGTAACAAGGTATTTAAAAAGCCAATAAAAGTTGGGAGTGAGGAAATAAATTTTTCATACCTTACTGCTGCTGGCCTCATGATCATTAAAAACAGGACATTAAGTCGACTGAGGCTCCTGACAAATAATTCAGTCTGTCAACATGGATAACCAAAAATAAAGACGTACTGTGCTGATGAAAAGTAAAATGCTCTCTCCGAATGATCGTAACTAAAATGCCATTGATACATACATAACTAATACAAAATATTTAATATGATATTTAAATGTACCGCTTTACTAGGAAATTACCCTATCTCAGGCAGGGTTTTTTTGCCCCTTCTGTCAGAAAATAACTTTTTTAGGCAACATTTTGGTAACCAAGCTTTATAGTACCCTCCCAGAACTAATTGATACATATTCTGGCCAAGTTTGAAAAGTTTTTGGACAACAGGTCACATGATTTGGGCCAATTTTTGAAAAATAGTCCAGAACCCCTGAGAATTTCAAACTTCAAAAAATCCACATTTAACTCGTGGAATATTATTTCAATGCTTAATAGACAATGCAGAAGTGTAAACCGAACTCAATAAAACAAATTTGAGCAAATTTGAGTTTGGGCTTTTATGGACAAAAACCTGGTTTTGGGCAAAGTCGGACAGAACATAGGCTATTTAACCTATGGTAACAGATGACATCATATCTCAGGAAGCCCAGAGCGAAAAATATTTTTACCTATATTTTTGAAACACTTTAAGCTGGATTTCCATATGAGCGAAAGTCGCAGCGAAATGGGCGGCGAAGAGAATTTTTTGCGCAGTTATTAAAATGTGTTTGCTGCACGTGAAAAAAATAGTTGCAGCCCATTCAACTTTTCTGAAGCGAAATTTTTGCCACGACATTCGCTCAAGTGGAAGTTAGACCTTAGGATTAAGGAACTCCCTACCAAGTTTCAGCTTCAAAACTGAAATTGCCACCTGCTTCTCACTTCTCCAAAAAAGCCCTCCCGACATAGGATTAACTGTGGCACTGCTTTATCATGCCATGTTCACTTGTTATAGATTGGCCCTATTGAGTCACAGGAGGAGTCTCAACCTTCATATCGGAACCAGACAGTGACAAACTTCCAAATCACAAATCAGACACAAATTTTACAGGAATCACGATTCAAGCATACAAACAATTATAACCTGATTGTAATGCCTAGATGAATGTGAGTTTGATTCAGGATTGTGGCCATGCTGCCTCTCAGAGGTGCCCAATTAAAAGAAAACATTTTATATTTTCTGACACTTTCCATTCCTAGGTGGTGACTGGTGAAAGATTTTCACAAATTTCTATCGGCGACATAACTGGCAATCCTAAATGTCCTAAATGGACAACTGTGAAGCACTATAATATTAGGTTGATGTCAGCAACTGGCAGCACAGATGAAGTGAGAACTTCGATCACTGCTAGAAGTGAAGAATACCAAAACTGAGTGTGCACTTAAAAACTTACTTCAGTATGATCCTTTTTTATCTAGCCAACAAATCCTGTGGCCACAAAAAGCCACGCCCCGTTTCCTATCAACATTGTACTTGTTAAAAGTCTGGGCTTTTCTGAGTTCAACAGCACATATGAAGAATTAAAGCTCGGCATGGCTACAGAAGATGGCAGCCAGGAGTATTCATAGGGACAGACATTCTATGGCTCAGTATCATACAAAGCCTACACATTATCAGCATTCAGTATCAGAGGAGGCAGTTGGCATAAAGTTATGGTTAAAAAGCGGAGCATGTCACTCATCCAGAACAGGTTTCATAAACACACAATTCTGCCAATGTTTTGTACCAGAGGAATCTACTGCTTTGAGTAAAAGCATGACTTAGCCCTGGAGATTTTCGTTAGTAAACCAAATTCAATATTTTTAGCCTATTCCCACCGTTTCCACCGATGGCAATATTGATCATCTAAGAATGAAAAAAAAAACAAAACATGAAATACAATAATGGTAACAGTCAAAAGTGAAAGAAAGACTTGGTAAGAAATTGTTGGGCTTCCTGCAATCTGAATCAAACTGCATGTCCAGGTCATAACTTCACGACGAATTAACAAGCAATGAGAAAATTATTTGAATGGACATCAATCAGCAAGGCATTGTCATTAATGACAATTCTTTTTGAATGTAAGTACATGCTTACTCTTTCTCTTACTACATTTGAAGTAGATGGAAAGAAGCATCATCGCAGGAAAACCAATGAAGTTTCACTGGCTACTGGCACATTGGAGAAACAGGATGTCTCATTCAAGATGGCAGACAAGTGTGTTCATCCAAAATTATCAATAATATTGAAATTAAGGATACTATTGTCTCCAGGCCAAGAAAGACACAGCTTTACCAAAACGAAGTTGTGACCTAGCTAGATGATTCTCCTTTTAGAAGTTCTATGTTTTAGCCATATTATTAAGATTCATAAATCACCTACACAGAATATTAAAAATCCAAAATTCATGAAGTCTCAAGTGCTCTTACCCCAAACCAAGTCACGTGCAATGACAAGCACACCCTTCACAACAGGAAGCTTTACGTCACAGGAACAGTTACCAAGCTACACAAAGCTCACTTCATTACAGTCCCTTCTCAGCAGAAGCACAATATACAAACAGAGAGGCCTGTTACTACAGAATCGCCTTACCTCACAATCTTCAGAAACAGAATCATAGGTCCAGACATAGATCAAGCAACAGTAAATCTTAACAGTCAGTGATAAAAGCCAAGCAGCAACCTTCACAGTATGGTAATCAGCTTACCAAGCATACTACACTCATAACACACACTTTGACATATGAGCTTGGAGCCCGGTTTCTACCTACAGATACCACCATGTATATTGCAAGGACTAATGTAATGGAACAGCCAGATGATCATATGAAATAATAGAGAGGTATCTATCATGAGTTGAAGAGTCATCTGATAATCAGACAATGCGAAAGTGTACCCACTCAGTTCTAAAATATAAAAACTTATTTCCACTAAGCTATTAAGGGGCTCCCCAACTCGAAATTTCCCGGCATTCCTAAAATTGCCCTAAAATTTTAAACAATATATCGCAAGAAGAACATTCAAGTTACATTTTCATCTGGTCCTCATGTCAAAACAATCTATGTAACATCGAAGATAAATTGCCACCAAGCGCACATCCAGGTGGGTACCGGTTAGATTGCACGTGTGGAAACAGGAGCAAGTAGAACGATAATTCGAATTCTGAGAAACATTCTGATGATGCCAACGTCCAGCGTTGATGAAAATTGCTCTCAAAATAAAAGAGCAAGTTTTGTTAACTCTCACTAAGAATTAGGCTACCTCAGCTATGGGTTAAAGTGCTGACCTCATCAATTATTCATAGTAGCACAAGGTCAAGACAGGAGGGTTGCAATTTTCGGCCAAATCTGGCAATCTTTTAAAAAACTCTGAAGAAACTCAAAACCTTCCAAAAACCTTTGTGCAAGCTAGGAAATAATATTCTCAGGCTCAGATCACTCCACTGTATGCAGTGTTGTCGTGATTTAACTTGAAAAATGCATAAAATGGCCATACCACGAACCAATTCCAGCCAAATTTGAAAGACCACATATATCAAATGTAAAAAAAAACATGACTGATGTTAAAAGTATATAAATTTCCTGTAAAATCATCAGATCTCAGTCCCAAAATTTTATCCTCTCTGGAGATATCTGCAAGATAAACCAACAGGGGGCTCTCACAGAACTCCACCCGACCCAAGTCGAAGAAGGGTTAATAGTTACAAGTTGCTGGTTTGCTTAGTCTATGCAGCATCACTGATCTGCCACAACATAGCATCGTCACTGAAAACCTCTCTGCAATGAACTCCGGAGCAATACACTCATCTCATGCTGTCATACAGTGGAAGCAGACCGCTCTTGCAATGAATGGTTCTCTCCTGTTTTCTGAGGAAGTGTTTCTGTCACGGGCCTACTCTGAAAAGTGATATACACAACCTCATAGGTAATGCACGCAGCAAGACATAGGCCGTATCAACTACTTTACAGGAAATATTCATAATTCGATATTATTACACCCTGCATTGCTCAGGGTTATAGACCTGAGAATTGAGCCAGCAACATGTCAAATCCACACCTATATGGATTCATCAGAAACCACTACATATTTGAAATTTTAGTACAAACTACAATATGCTAGATTAAGGCAAATCCTGACATTCATCTACTTAACACACTGACAGTCAGTTCCATGGCCAGACCTAGTACACGTCACTCACTACCCAGGTCTGCTAACATTGGTAATGAGTTAAAAAATAAACAAGATCTGGCAATAGCAGTACAAGGGCGCAGACGCTTTTTGTAATCTAAATCAAGATTGTGATTCACCCAAAACTTTGACTAAGAGGTTTCTGCCTGAGACAATGATGATGTATGGTAGAATATTTCACGCTTTGTAAAAAACGTATCAAGCGCAAGGCTGGACATGCCCCTAAATGGTCTCCCTGTCAGACTATGAAGCAAATGGAAACCATCTCTTCAAAATTTTAGGCATCTGTAATCCATGCATAACTGGTTTACTTAATAGATCAGGGCATAGAGAAACACTGATTAACTTGTTCTGCATCGGCCACCAACGATTAGGTGCTCTAAACACTTTTCAACATTGGCAACATGGCAACAGTTCTAAATCCCTGAACTCTGGCAAAATTCAAAGCTAAGTCTTACAATAGGGCACTGATATCAGTCTGTCACACCTAGCAACTAAATTAGTATCATGTCTTCCAATAAATGCAGGAAGAAAAATTGATGCAATGCAGCAAACACTTTAAATCATTCCAAAAAATTGCGGAATTAGTGAATTCCCGCATAATTAGCAGAGGATCATCATGCTGCATGATAGGGAACAATAACGGTGATTTAAGACTGGTGGCCAGATGAAATCATGTTCAGCAGAGTAACAACAACCATGAATCTAAGACTGCACACCCTGAGCCTAATGAGACTTGTTCCAGGTACATGAAACATGGCTAATACTAAACATCAACATGGCCCATCTCTTTCAGGCTAATTAATATTACGAATGAAAGAATATAGAGATATTTCCAACATATCCTAAAAATGGCAACCTCAAAACAACAAGACCTACCCCAAATAAAGAAGAAGATTCAAACAGAAACTACTATTACCCCTATTGAGTTTTAAAGCAAAAACTATAGAGTCACCAGAACCCAATGTCAAAAACAAAATAAAACATCAGCACAGAGCATTTTGGCATAGGAGTGTTGATTTCTAGCCAATGTATTTTTGCCTTGACCAAATCTCACATGATATGCGGTCAATTCAAGGAATGCATGAATGACGATATTTTCACAATGCTTTTGTTGAAAGCCAACACATGCTCAACTCAAACCAACCCAAGCATTGGAAAACTACTCAAGCAATGCCAGGCTTGTATATCCTACCTGTTATAAGGTTTACTACTTAACATATCTTAGAATCCGGAGATATGCTCTAACATTGAGAAGTAGAGACATGCACAAAATGATCATCCTAAAACATGTGACCGGTCACGCAACTTCAATGAGATAATTTTGTTCAGTTGGCCAGCAAACAGCTCTTTATTATCTCTACTATTCTGTCAGCAGATCCAACCATTAAACAGGCATCCTACTGTCACAGTATCACAAAGTATAAGAACAACAGCAAAAATTTCAACGCCAGCCCCACAAAGCCTAGCACCATTGTCTTAGAATCGCAGGGAACCTTGAATCCATGACTACAGACAGACACCTTACATTTGGCATACATAGTCACATTGTCTATCAAACTAGTGGCGACATTCCTCCTCTTGATCAACCGGAACAATAGAATGGATGATTATAACAGTATGTATATACAATTGACTCTGCTTGGGAAAGTCCAAAATGATCTATCGATTCAGAATTGCCCTAAGATGACTCCAGCAAAATGATGATTATTATTATAGATCTTTGATCTGTAAATTGTACCCAACCAGACTTCACCTCTATGAGAAGTGTCCTAAGGATTACTTTATCCTGTGAGAGGATAAAGGTCACAAATCCTTGCTTGAAATGTGGCTATCTCTAGAAACGAATGATCAATCAAAACAAAAAGTTGTTGATATTCAACTACTTCCTGATCAAAAAATTTCATCACCTTGCCAATCAATTAGTGTTGTCCTTTTTAACTTTTGTAATGAAACTCAGGCTTGGCTTGTTCCAAAATTTTGCGTTTCTTCTTAAAAAAAAAGTGTGTTGACAAAAAAGCAAATGGGACCACAAAAAATCAGCGAGAGCAGGCATACAGATGCAGAAGAAGTCGAGAATTCATACAGATGTAATCAAGAGAAACTGATCTTACCTTGCCTACTGCTCGACCCCTGAAACAACAAAAAAAAAATAGATTGTGATGTTACCTTCACCCACAACTACTTGCACAGCACATCCATACCTTATGTTTAGCTAGGTATCCAAGGTACTCGCAACACAATTTGAATTGAGATTGAAAACTCCGATATTTGTTACTGACAATTCTTGAATCAGATTGAAACGAAAGTGAAGGAGCAAATAGCAGACTTGTAGGAATATCATCATGTATTAAGCTACAAAATTGGTAAAACACTCCTGTCAGAGCCCAAGCATTACTTTTACTTGTTCATACAATCTTCAAGTTCCATGCTTACAACCCTACAATGCTAAAAAACTTGAAGCCTAAACCTTGATTCCACAGATAGATCAAAAGATAATTTTACTTCAGGGATCACAATAAAGTAGTCTACATCGGAAGTTAGGGTATGCTAAAAGACTTATTGGATGTGTGAGTGTTTTGAATTATTGGAGGCCAGGGTTCTGCCAACAATGGGCGGCACCGGCCGTACCAGCACTCAGCATCAACTGCCTACCACTCCAAGAAGTTCATCAGTGCTTTTAAATCATTCTCACATATAGACAGGGATCTTAAGTTCTTATCAAAGTGAACACAGTCTGTGCTCAATTCCCCTGACTCTCAGAAGTATGACTTTGTTTGAGATGATGCTAGGCAGATTCGATCTAAAGTTATTGTCCACTTGAAATGAAGTTGAAGTTTTAAGTTTCAGGGCTTCACCCGAAATCCGTAACGCATACTGTAATTCACCCGGCAGAACCCTGGGAGGCCGATTTCTCAAAAGTCTTAGGTTATTTAAATTAAGTCACAAATCATGAGCGAAAACAAATACTGCCTTTGCCTCGTTTCTGGTTAATCACAGGTATCTTGGTTTTACAAGCCTGTGGCAGACAAAGGATACTATCTCACAGATTACACAAGTTTTAGTTTTTACCACTAAAATGCGATGTAGAAGACAGGCAAAGGCATGGAGCCACCCATACACTAACAATAGGCCACAGGCATTCAAATAGCCTTAACAAAGACACCCTCTGGACTTTCAAGCCACTAGGGAGCACTAAGTCCAAGGACAATGTAGCAGAATCGTAGTCAATCTAAGTCTACCATGCTGGTGATGACATTTCCTCTGCAAGCCTGATTCTGCATTTAAATGAGTGCCAAGGTGAAACTCATCCTGGGGCGCCCTACAGTTAAGTCTATACAAGTGTTTACATGAGGTGAGTTGAGAAGAATTCCACCCTGGGTCTCATATAAGCGCAGTCTGAGATAAAGAGACTATTTGCCAGCTCAATACCACAAGTTGACTGGCGCAGGGAAATGTTCTCTGTAACAAAAGGCATATGACAAACAATTTCTTTTAACACAGATCACTCTTCCAGAAAAAGTACAAAAGCTTACTACAATAAAGCCAGTTTTAGAGCATTCAAAAGGTGCAAAGCAACCAGCACTATCAAAAGGTGTACAAAACAACTAAGACAAATATCATTCACTCCTACTTATTGTTGATCGCTGATAACAAGGTAAAGTAGCAAATCTACAAAATTGAATTGAAAATCAAAATCACACTTACCCAGCCCCATAAGCCATGTTGTCAACAGCAGGCTAAAGAAATAAATAAAATAAACAACTCTCAGTCAAAAAGGTTTGTTGCCATACATGTCGCTGTACTGAGCCGGACCGAGCCATAGTGTGCAGAGGGGTCCTATCCCCCCTTAATAAATCATCCCTCCTTTTTGCCA
>JAOBRC010395679.1:0-12432 GCA_027575255.1 Scolionema suvaense
ATTGTTAACGCAGACAACGATGGTTATATCTGAATATACCCTGACGAAGGGAACAAATGAAACGATCTCCTTTTTTTTAGCTCCCCGGGTTTGGGTGGGTTTCTACTGTAGTGAATTTCTCTCTTGGAGCAGGAGGTGCTGCATCTGAGCAATAGAAGTCTACCAACTGGCTCTGGTCAGCGCTCCCTGACTATACCGATATTCCTTTTATCCTTCAAAGCAGCAATTCAGATTGCCGCACTTTTTTGTGGGCCTGGCAGAATCGGGTGGTGACTACCGAAAAATGAATGTTGGGCGCAGAAGGCTGGGTGAGAGAATTTTCACAGCTTTCTTTCCAATGTAACTGGTTATAGAGTAACGAGGCCCTTGGAATACCTACATACATGAACCTCACTCCGGCTAGGATTCCACCAGAAGCTGGTAGTACTTCAAGGGGTAATTAGTGGTTGCCTCTGCAGTCAGGCTCAGGG
Organism: Scolionema suvaense; assembly: GCA_027575255.1. NCBI lineage: Eukaryota > Metazoa > Cnidaria > Hydrozoa > Limnomedusae > Olindiidae > Scolionema > Scolionema suvaense. The sequence goes on from JAOBRC010395679.1 coordinate 471, forward strand.
TGTTGACAACGAACTTCTATATCGCCAATGTGAAACCTTCCCCCAGGATGTACCAACTTAACGGCTCTTCACACATTAGTCTTTTGAATTTGTCCTAGATTTCTTATTGTTCCAATTAACTGCTAGCTATCTCTAAAGGAGAAGAGGGATATCATGCCCCATAAAACTCATATAAGTCGCCTGTTATCTGACAAAGGAGGCTGGGACAGAGGAAGAACGGTTGCAGGTATGATTGATCCTGGGGCGGAAGCTTAGGGCTGTGCATCAGATGCGATCTGCTGCAATAGTGTCACCATGGAGATAACGGTAGGGAAAACTGGTTATTCTCAGGAAAAGAAAAAATGTCCTGTTAAGCTACCATTAACTGAACTCCTTCATTACGTTTAACAGAGATCCCATATTGCATAAATGGTGATATCAAAACGGTAGTTTCACATCTCAAACATAATCGGCAGTAAAAACTGTAGAAATAACAGGATTGTTTTTATATGATACATGTTTCGAGAAACTGTTCTCATCATCAGTCATTATTTTCCATAACAAAATAAACCACTAGCTTATCTTATACAGTGTTGGCCAACCATCATTATTCACAATTACAGCAATATTTAAAATTCCACGCATGTATTGCTATGATTGCGTATAATGATGGTTGGCCAGCAATGATGGTTGAGCTAGTGGTTTAGTTTTGTTATGGAGAACAATGACTGATGATGGGAAAAGTTTCTCGAAACATGTATCATATAAAATCAATCGTGTTATTTCTACAGTTTTTAGTTAGCTTGGTGTCAAGAGACGATTTGGCATAATCAGCATTGGTGACTAATTACACCAGAACAATACAATTTAATATCCATATTGTTCTATTAGTAGCTAGTAAACGATAATGTTTTTTTTCTGTTTCCTCTTTCATATGAACTTATACATGTTTCATTATTGGCATCATAATTGATGGAGCCGGACATCAAAGTTCCATAACTTATTGTTACTTTGGAAGAAATCTTGTTGTGGTGTTCAATGACTTTAAAAGTATCTGGTGTTGACTGTATAACGTCCACATTAAATTAATATGTTGACCTATTTCTTTTATTTCCTTCCTATCAGAATGAAAGACAACAGTATTTAGAAGCTTATATGTGGATCAACCAGGTATGTGCACATGTACTATGAATTGGTATCTCCTCATAAATTACTTACCTCATTGGAATGCATTTCATAGGTCAAGTGCAATCCTTTAAATTGATGATATCGGTCTCGCAAATCTGAAACTGTTGCAACTTAACAATGATTTTATAGATGTGTGTTTCTTCCTGCTGGTCAGAAACTCCGAATTGAACTATGGTTGTATTTTCTGGTATTGATTGCCTTCAATTTATTTTACGTGAGAAAAGATACAAGAGCCAAAATGCGGGCACGTTTACACTTCCGTTGGTACAAAACTCTTCTTGGAAGATGTCTGTATGCCAGTGATCTGAAGACGGGATTATCTCCTTGCTGATGCAACAACATACTAGTATTAGCTTTTATTAAACATTTGATGGACAAAGAAAATTTATTTGTTGAAACTTTAAGAGCACGTGTCTCATTGATGATGTAATGCCTAAAATAAGGGTTGTGTGACCTTATATGAAATTCTTTTAGTACTGGGTAAATCCTCTTCTTGCTTGGAACCCTGGTGACTATGGAGGAGTTGAAAATATTCATGTTAAACCTGAGAAAGTATGGGTACCGGATATTGTACTATATAACAGGTAAGAGCCGCAAAACTAATGCAAATTCTTTCCATCATGCGTATCAGCCTTTTGCATAGGATATCAAGTTTGAGGATTGTATTTGTTATATAAGCATATAACTTTTAAGCAAAACACAAAGACTAGACTGTGCTATGAACCTATATATTTAGATTTTTTCCTTCCATAACTGTCAAGGTAAATAGTATCAACTTACTACCCTGGAATAAACCGTTTGCATCAGAGTTGCCTGATCATGAATTAACGAGTAATAATTTGGCGGTTTTCAGACAACTGGCCCTATGTTTAAAACTGGAAAAGGCATATACTAACTGTCTGTCTTCTCTTCCTGTAGGCCTTCTCTTCTTGCTTGATCGGCTTTCACAGAAGAGCCCTTTGGGACAGGTTTGAGCTCAAAATATATGTGATCATTGGAAACTGCCATTAATTGTGATTATTACCGATCTTGGGTAAGAGAGTAGATTGTAGACGTGAGAGAAGATTTAGGACGAAGAGAAGACCGTCAGGAAGAGAAGATGGACCACAAGTAGATGCCTTTTACCGTGTTAAACATTGCACCAGTTGTCTGAAAACCCTCAATTTATTTCATAATTTGAACCACTACCCTAGGAACAACTATTCTTGCTAAATGATCATTAGAGTACGTGGTATCGCTTTACTATTCTAGCAATCGTTTTTTGACATTCGAAATCACAATTTGCACAGAGATTTAGTTTTCATTCATATATTTTTTTTCATAATAGCATCGAGGAGGATTCCGAACAAGGCGAAGAACTTTACAAGAGCAAAGTGTCAGTCAGTAAAGATGGCCGGTGTACATGGCTAAATCCTGTGACGCTGAAAACTATTTGTTCGGTTGATGTGAGTTTCTTTCCGTTCGATGATCAAACGTGTCATTTCAAATTTGGATCATGGGCGTATGATTCATCGAAGATTGACATGCTCCCTCCTCGATCAATCTCAACAAAGAATGATTATTATATACCGAATGGAGAGTGGCATTTGCAGAACATAAAAGCTACTCGCAATGAGCTGTTGTATCAATGTTGTCCAAATGCTTTCGTCGATGTTACGATTTCCATTAAACTCAGTCGACAAGCATTAAATTATACATTTAACTACATCATACCTGCTGCTTTACTTTCATCGCTAGTTCTACTCGGATTCGTTCTTCCCCCTGAATCAGGCGAAAGAGTTGGTTTGTCGATTACGGTGTTACTTTCGGTGACAGTTTTCCAGCAGCTTTCCAGTGCCATTATGCCATCATACGACTTTCCCTACTTGGCGCAGTACTACTTTGCTACCATGATGCAAACAGCTTTCAGTTTATTCGCAACAACTATAGTGTTAAATTTTTATCATCGAAGTAACCGCAAAATGCCAGCTATACTTCGCAAAATACTTTTGCAGTGGTTGAGCAAGTTGTTGTTTTGTGGTAAGACTATGAAATATGATTCAATGGAAAGTTTTCATGAGAGTCCATCACCTAGTGATGTCGAGAGCCACTGCAAGCAATTTGCATCTGCCAACAGCAGCCCTCTTCCAGAACACACTTCTCCAAGTCGTCCTACAGTTTTCTTTCGGAGATATTGCAGACATGTGAAAGATGATAATAGCCATTCAAATGGGTTCCTCAAGCGCAAAAGGACATTGGTCACACGTCAAGGTTCAGGTCGAAATCACGTCTCAAAAGCTCTTACAAATGCTATCGATTCCACTGTACTACCATTGCTTGATGAAAAAGCAGCAAGAAAGGCAAAAACAGATATTGATAAAGCTAGAAGCGAAAAAATCAAACATGAAAGACAGAAGGAGTGGATTCGAGGAGCACGAGTGTTAGACAGATTTTTCATGGCATTGTTCATCATAATGTCGATCACGTCTCTACTTACTATCTTCATGCGCGCACCACGTTTCAGGATTTAGTTGGCTCCCGGCACGAGAATAATGGTAGTGCTCAACCCTTTCTTATTGGTTTAAGTTTATGTTTATGAAGGTCATGCCGGGCCTGATTTATTCCATTAGTTGTTGAAAATGTTTCGGATCAGAATGCAGTTTTGTTTTCTTCTTCCTTCTATACAGGCATGGCGACAGTACTTGCGCTTGGAGCCATACGACCTTACTAGGAATCAATCTTCTGAAAACTGTTATGGTTCTTCCAAAATAGTAAGAACATGTGTTCATATTCAAAGGGAGTAGTATCCTTATTGGAAGCGTCATTCAAGATACCATCCTGAAGAAGAGTCAAAAACATTCTACGCCCTCAGTTCCCTAACTTGCGTGATAAATTAAAAGACATACCAAGCCATAGCAAACCCTGTCACACGCTGGAGACACTCTAAAGTGCCCAAAACATGGCATTTTGAAAGTCATGGAGTATACGTCCCTCAAACACAGCCATTTGCACGCTCTGATTTGCGACTAATTTCATTTTTTTTTCTTCATTTAAAATAACAAAGCACAAGCAGCAACAATGGCTGACATATTGTCAAAGAGTAAAAAATGCTCTCTAGTGTCAATTCAACACAACTTTGTAAAAAAGAACGCACAATAACGATTTCAAATACAAACAAGAAATGACATGATGCAAGGACTGGTGATAAGCCAGAAAAAGAATGGCCTAGAATATGACATCCGTAAAGGTCGCAAAGGCATACCATTTCTGATATAACCTTGATTGTTTGTTGAATCCAATTGTGGCTTCTACAAACAGTGCGTTTGAAGCAGAATTATGTACATCGCTACCATACAAAGATGAGGTGACAATTAACAATCAGACAGAACTGAAATATCACTGCTAATTAGATCATAGGCGGTGCTAAGGAGTTTTTGACAGTGATGAGCGTGCCTGCAATCAGGTGCAAAGTATATTAAAGCATGCCAGAATAGAACGCTTTCCAGGCCCCACAAGTAATGTGCTGATGGATTTGATAGATCAAAGTTTTACGACTTGGAGGACTTGGAGGATGACCCCTCCCCTCTATCTATTCGCAATCTCGTCCACATTTTAAAGATTTTGCCAATTATGCCTATTTACACCAGTCTGATGTGACTTGTGAACACGTATAGGCAATGACATCGTGCTAGTTTGATGTCCACGATTTGACACTCTGGATGCTGTTATAGCCCTGAAGTTGGTCGGTCACGACGATTTTTCGGTGTTTTTAGAATTATGATCAGGCGTAGGCTATGTATGGAAACAATATGAAAGTGTAAACAATTTTGCCCCTGATTAAGCATACAAAAACTCGAAATTAAAATATACAAAGAGTTTCTAGCAGTGCAAAGATACACCACGCAGACTTATATGCAAAAGTTTCACAGAAGTAAGCCGAAGCATTATACATATACAATACTAGCAATTTGGCTGAACTTATACCACTTAGAACCAAACTGTGCAAGGTATGGCTTTGCTGGCCACATCGGACATTTTACTAGGCATGTTCAGCTCGTGAAAATCAGGCCTGACCAAAAACTGCAGTTCACGAACGTCCACGAGCTCCATGGAAATGTTCACTGAGTATCACTTGGCAATTTGGCTGACTTGCATTACTCTAATCAAATCACCCTCTACATTTTGGCAGCCCACATCGGCACATTTGTAAGGAATTTCTAGCTGGTGAAAACCAGGCTTGCGGCCAATTATTAGCCACCTGCAAATATACATATGAGACAGATAGAAACACAGCTCACTCATTACTCTACCACGGAACTAAAGTTATGAAAAGGGCATGTTCCTTTCTTAGCCCATTGAAGTTACCCATCTGCATAGTCAACAAACTCAATTGTGGACAAAATATTTGGCCACATTACCAGCATACATGTGCATTGACATTACCTAGCACTACCTAGCCGTTCTGACTCCCTCTCCCCCTCTGAAAAATGACGCTTTTATTGCAGTATTTTTTTTAACACAGTCGGCAAGCCAGAAAGACACCCTTACATCATTGTTTCCGGAGGAGGGAAAGGGGCGAATAATTAGACTTTGCTTGATTTTGACCCAAGTGCCAATATATTTTGTCCGAGATTGTAGGTCAAAGTTGACGATGTAGTTGCATTTTAGGCGCACACTGCGAGCCATCATTATAATTAAACATATAAAGTAAAAATTTCAATGGAGTCCAAAAGGCAGTCCAACCTAGAAAAATCGTACTTATGCATTTAAAGCTCTTAGCCCAACAAAGCTGAGGCCAAGGATGGAATAGATGTCAATGTCGTCAAGTACATATCCAAATATATGCTTTCTCCTCTGTTGCGCGTCTTTCAGTCATTACTTAGGCAAGGCCTATTTCCAGAATAAGTGAAAAGTGCCAAAGCTTTCCCTATTTGCAAAGGTGGACATGCTGATCAACATATATCAACATCAACATAGCAGCTATAGGCCAATCTCTGCCTTGCCTCGATCGGATTTTGAAGTAAATGCGAGGTCTTTTTCGCATGTTTCACTGACGTTCCACACACACTCCAGCGTGTGTGGGTTGGTTTGACAGGAAAGAGCACACGTTCCAGCCTTCTAACAAAAGATATTCAGTAGCTTCTAAAAAAACTGTTGGAACATGTGGCACATGTGCCTTGCTATGGTAATCCTTTAAGAAATGGCTGGAACGTGTCACATCCAAGAAAACTAAATGTTCATCTACGGTAAACATCATGCAAGAAAGATGCAAACAGCATACAAAGGACTATCTAATATTAGTGAGCAGAACCAGTGACTTTGCTATCATTGATTAATGCTGGTATGAAACGGGGTGTATACTTTTCTTGCTGTCGTTTCTGTCTTCTTGCTATTACCGTGTTTGGGCTATTTCCATTATCGGGCTCAGTGCTTGTGGTAAACAGTGTCATCATATGAACATATAGTTCCCCAACCTGCAACTAACCAACTTTCCGCATAAAAATAGAACAAACATTGCTTAATGTCCTTCCCCTCCCACTGATATCAATGTTGAATTTTCACTTGACCTAACTTGACTGTCGTAATGCAGAGACTATTCCAATATTACTCAACATTGGCAAAGGGGCAAGAGGAACAGAGTGATCAGGGTTATGTGTCTTATTTAATGTTGTCGGATTGTCGCCACTGGTTCTCATGAGTGCACTTTTTGTCTTTTTTTTTCAAGCCGAGCTGAAAGAAATCATGGATTGCCGTATTAGTGCAGAAGAGCATTGGAATTAATTCAATAGTGTTTAAGAAGTCACTGTTCCCTTGCATTTTGTAACAAAATCGCATTTTTTAATGCATGTTGCATTTTGAAATACATGTCGCATTTTTTAGTACCTATTGTAACAGAGCGAAAGTTTAAAAAACATTTTAAAGTCCAAATTTGCACTGAATATGCCTCACAATCGCATTAACCTAAAGGCACGCAGTCGCGACGCTATAACTCCAATTAAACCGTTTGAGCGTATATATAAAGAACTTCGAATAGCGCGCTCTCTCCACTTAAAATTGTGTTTGATCTTCTGTTTGCTCATTTTTTGTTTCTTAACGCGATTTTCAGTAAAATATTTACAATGAAGAGCAAAAATTCAAGTCTTAAATTTTGTTCAATAAGAACTATGAGCTTACGCTCTCTCAGTCAGTACCTCTCGGCATATCACGCAAATCGTACAAATTTTTGCAGTCAGAAAATCACACAAAATTTGAAGTCAGTTAGGCACTATCCTTTTCCAAACCCAAATCCTTAATGTCATAAAAATCTACAGTCTGGTCAAGAAAGTGAAAGAAAAGAATAATGTTTCGACTATTCCTTTGCCACTGCAAGCCACAATTCCCCGTTGCTCACATACTCACATTTCTGAATACTTTATACAATCATTGTCAAAATATATGGGCACCCATGCACACAAAAAAGATGTTAAATTGGCTTGCAAATTGGCAATTTGTCTTAAATATCAATTAGAACAATTATTGCAAAATGCGACGATTTTATTACAAAATGCAATGATTTTATAACAAAAGGCGACCGGTTCATTACACGAAATACAACAGATACTGCAAAATGCGACGATTATTACAAGATGTGAAGGTACAGACACTGTTTCAACGTGCCCAGCAATTTAACAGAATGAACATTAAAAACTAGCATAATAAATGACTTTCTGGAGAAATATTGTGACTAAGATTTAGCAACTTTGCTCTATTTTGCTCTTGCTTTACATGCTGTGTTCATGTCCATTTGTTTATTATTTTCTGTTCCATTCTTCTTTTCCTCTTCTGTCCTTATGTAAAGAAAATCTCCCTCCTATATGTACTTCCATGGTTTTCCTCGTGATTATGCCCTTCTTTTTCGCTTTAAATACGTCCTAATAGGTACTGCGATTTACCAGTGCAGAACCTGCCACAAAGCATTCGGTAATATTGGTAATATAAGTTTATGGTGTACCATGGCAAGATCTCTTACAGTATGGCCTACTGGATATACTGGATATGCAAACAATGTTTAGAGAATATTTTTATGCTAGATTTTGAAGAGAGATGGATAGATAAATGTGGTTCTTCTAGCGCACCTCAACTCTGGCTTCGTTACGTGGATGATACTTTTTCAGTATTTAGAGACTCTTCCGCCATCCAGTCTTTCCTGGCATACATCAACCAGTGTCATCCCAATATTGACTGTTCTTTGGAAGTTGAAAATCATTGTTCATTGTCCTCCCTGATTGTTAATTCTGCTAATTCTTTCAACACTTCAGTATTCCGAAAGAAAGCGTTCACTGGGCTCTATACTCTCTGGAAATTGCTTACTCTAAAGTTTCAAATTAACTTGGTCCAAACATTGGCTTTTCGTACTTTCAACCCTATTTTCACCAGCATTTTTCATACCCGGTCTGCCTCGGGTGGGGCAATATGAACCCCTACTAACTTTGGGCTGCAATGTCCCAGAGGCCCAAAACTTTCCACAGGTATGGTTAAACATTAGTAGTGCAATGCAGACCACATGAGAACATTATGCGCTGCAGAGCTGCAAATACCTTTGAAAAACTTCACTTTAGCAGAAGAATAAAGTCAGAAAGTTTCAATCCCGCAGCTTCTGTCGTTTTTGAGAAATTTTTGAAAAATCGAGGGGATGGGATGACCCACCCCATCCCCACCCTGGTGGAAGTAGGGTTATAATCTGCTCCACTGAAGAACTCAAAACTATTCGTCGACAGATAGATACCTAGACTAGCATAGTCCCTTCTAACTCCAACATATTCACCACACAGCAACTCTCATCTGATAGACAGCTGCAGTCTAACTGATATACCCAGATTTGCACTCACATGAGTAACGGAAGAGTTGACCTGTGATAATTTGTGGGCTATTTATGAGTTAGAAGCGACTATTTCTAGTCTAATAGATACCCTGACGGAGTAATCAATTACAATATACAACACGTAATTCGGAAACAAAGAAGCGTTAACCTTGCCCAAGTTACAACTGTTCCAAAGAAGTGCTTTATATATCATATTGAGTCAACACAGCCTTGCCGTCAAAAAATAGCTGAAACATACCGTTCAGAAAATTTTCTGTAACGTCGACCAAAAGGTTTTTCAATAGCCTTGCATCGGCTTAAACGTACTTTTTAGAAGCTTGATCTTTAACCATCTTTTCACTGCAAGGATGGCTAATCAGCTTCTGATTCTTCAAATGTTGTCTGCAAAGCTTCGTGATGGGGTTGTGATTCTTCATATATTGGAATGACTAGCCGACGTCTACAAACCAGAAAAACTGAAAATTTTGCACCTCTAAGATTACCGTGCACATCGTCACACTCTGCAATTGCCGATCACTTCACAGATACCGGTCATAGAATAAAATATATAATTTTAAAATTTTAGGAAAAGATCATTCAACAAGAGAGCTAATATTAAAAGAGTCTTTAAATTCAGAATTACTCCTTACTGGCTGAGTGGCTTAAAGATTCTACAGGAAAACTTGGTTAGAGCGGACATGCTCTAAAGTGGACACCTGTCTAAGGCAGACAAAATTTTGTGGCCCCGCTGTTTCCCAGTCGAAGTCTCATAAAAAACCTCTATAAAGCGGACAGAAAAAGCGGACACCTTTGTAAGGCGGACAAAATTTTTGGTACCAGGACGGAAACCGACCTCCATAAACCAGACAAATCAATTTTCCGAGCAAATGTTGGTTAAAAAAGTTTCAAAATTTCGAAAAAGTGCTCTCGATCTAACTCAATGAACTGCAACAGCATTTTAATTGCGTATACCATTTTGAAAAAGCTAATTACACTACACTTATCAAACAACGGTTATCAAGTTTTCTTTAAATTGAGCTCTTTTTCTTATATTTTTTAAGTTAAATGGGTCTACAACCTGGAGAAAATATTTGGCACAAAAGGCTTTTTTCAGCCAAAATCAAAAATGAACTTTTTATCACTTTTGCTTGTAAAAGCACTTTGAATCGCAAGCGCTTCAAGAACTTTTTGCGGGTGTTTAGCGTTCTCTGTCTACAGTCTCAGTGCAGTTTCTAGCGATTTACGCCAGTAGACCGAATTCCACGCCTTTTGCTCTCTAAATTACCTGAAAAAATTAAAAAACCCAAGCCACGCTCTAAAACGAGCCCTACCACACACCCTGCACATATCCTAGAAATGCCAAAACATGATTTTTCCAAAGTCAGAAATAACAAAATCCACCCTGCCACCCCGATTTGCGGCTTGGTACTTGTCGACCTATTTTCATTTACTCGCAGTACGGAACATGGCAAAAATGCACATGCGTGCCAAAATATTTTGACCAGGGTTGTAGTTTACAATTTGAGATTCCCTGGTAAACAGCTAAGTCCTTCAGCTGCTAAAAAGTGACCCTTGATCGATATTGGTCATAACCTCTATAAGACGGACACTTGTCTAATGCGGACATATTGTCCGGTCCTGCGGGTGTCCACTTTAGTCAGGTGCGTTAAAGGCGTTAGTTCGCGCTGATATACGAATGTCAGATAATTTTTCGTGACTATGGTGTTATATGCTGATATACGAATGTTGCTCATATTCCAAAATATGCGACCATCAATATGATCGTACATGCGTATGTCGGATACTATTTAATATACGAATTACGTTTATGCACGGATAAGTACAGTAAACACATCAAAAAAATATGTCGGTAGTATACGAAGCTATAACGTCAACCTCGCCAATGTCGACTTTAAACATCATTAGGCAAAAGCGAAGTTTTGATTTGGATGCCACAACACGCTTGTCTGGTGCGAAGCTGCATTTATGGCTAATCGGACAGACTCAGCTCTCTCGCTCTCTCTCTGCTTTCCGGTAGGACGACCCGTCTCATAGGAAGTTAAGCTGCTTTTATCCTTCTGAATCTGAATGAAGTCGACGGTACACTAAAGCTCTGTTGCCGGTAGTGTTTTTCGTTGAAGAATACATAGTTTCTGGTGGAAATATTTCTTCCTGTTGTTCTGCAGAACAAACCTTTTTTTTAACTGTTGTGAGTTCTTCTCCTAATTACTTCTTTTCTAAACAATTGATAATCCTTTCCAATCATTGCGCGCGCGCACCATAGTTTGTAAGTAAATAGATTGCCGCCAATAATTTCCTCATTCATAAAGATGACGCTTTATACGTCGAAACTATTTGAGTATAAAAGTGTTTATTCGATTTCTCTGTGTTTTTTCTTATTCTTGGGGTACGGCGGAAAATTTTAATGAATGACGCGCCTGATTTGTGGGAGATTTTTGTATTTTTTGCCCAGAGTTCCTTGTAAAAATCCCTTTGCTGTACCAAATCCACTCCTTATGGGTAATGAAACTTATACCATCGTATTCAGTATGAAAAATTATGAAAAGCCACCACAAAGTGGCTCAATATTTTTTTGCCCAAAAAGCTCTATGTTGGTCGATGTTCAAACCTACCGGAATCTACTCCCCCCTCCCCTGCCTCCTAAACACCTTACGGTGAAATGTTGATAGTGTGAAGCCTGGTCTGATTAAGTTCGAAAGTACAGGATAATTGTACCAGAACTTCCACTGTGTCCTGCCAAAAACCTTGTCAGCATCTGTAATTGTTTTTCTTTTCTGAACAATTTTATGATATTAGGGTCCTGTCTGCAGTTTTTGGCAGTCTGCGGTTTTCAGCACCTACAATCATTGCCAAAATATCTTCGCCAAACCATTTTGGTGAAGATTTTTGGCAGTGATTGTCTGAATTTTGTGTATCTGTATGCTGTTGATATCTGTTGATTTAAAGCTTTTTGCT
>JAOBRC010395790.1:0-12430 GCA_027575255.1 Scolionema suvaense
GGACAAGGGCAACAATATACAGTCAACAACAACTTAGCAACTAATTGTCCAATAAAGCAAAGTCAATATTACGACACACGAATTTTCATTCTTCATTGCTTATCAATGTTTTGTTAATTCATGGATTTCATTTCTTGGAATCATAAATTAAATTAAATAAATTTATCTTTGGCAGAGATGCCTCCTCTAAGTCCCTTTTGCGATGGAATTGGTTCAATTTTTTATCTCCTGCTTTAGTGAAAGAGTCCTATGAAATGAGATCAGTCCGTTTGTCTGTCTGTTCGTCTTCTCTCTGTCTGTCTGTCCGTCCGTCACCAATGCATTTCCCGGATAACCACTCAATGGATTTATATGAAATTTGGTATGAACGTGACAATCCGTAATTAAGGAAAAGTGATCGAACTGGTATTTTGAAAATTTTTTCGTTTGGGTTGCAGGTAGCAGTTATGCTTTGTTCGCCTTGCAGGTGGCAATTTATATCTGTAAATGGCTTTTTTCAGGGGTTTTTCCAAATATTTCATAAATGCTTCGACCGTTTTTTGTTATTTTGGTATGATTCTTAGGGGCAACCCCAGCATTTGTTATGAACCATGTGCCATGTCTGGGGAACAACTCGTTAGGCTTGCGGGTGGAAATTTAGGCCCGAAATTGTTCATTTTCAGGCTCTTTTGCCAATTATGTCTTAAATGGTTCATCTATTTTTTGTTCTTTTTTGTGTGATTCCTAGGGGCAACTCCGTGTATGTAATGAGCCAGTTACTGTACTATGTCTGAAAAAAAATCTCGTTAGGTTTGCGGATAGTGGTTTATGTCTGAAAATGGTTATTTGCAGGGGTTTTCCGAATCATGTCAGAAGCGGGTGATCCGTTTTTCTCATTTTTGCCGTGGATAGTTGGGGCAACATGTCTTATGCTACGACCCATCCGTTGTATCTTGTGATTATGCTGTTCAGGGTACTGTGGCAGATTAGTCAATAATGGTTATTTTCAGGGTAGGAAAAGGTAGGATAATTGGATAAGGCTATTTTAATTCTCTATTAGTCCTCGTGATTCATGCTTGAATTTTGTTTCTCCCCGATGAGTCAACACCATTGCACGCTTAATACAAGTAGGGTTAGCACACCTGTTCTTCAAACTTAGGGTGGAGCGGATTCTACTTCACCTGCTCCGCGGAAAACTGTGTCGATTTTCTAATGCTTGAAGTGGAAAGACCAACCAAGATGGCGACGAGGGGTGGGGATACTAATTCATGAAAAATCGTATCAACCAACATCGCTGACCTTAAAAATAAGTGTGGACGAGATTTTCTTATCGTTGTCCTTCATAGTAGAAAAGTTTTGCACACCCATTAGTTCTCCTTTAAAATTGACATTACCATCTGTCAGGAAATGGTCATAATAAAGCACCATCGAAACTAAAAAAAAAAGTGATAAGTGTAGTAGACTTCTGCTAATTCGAACACGCACGGGACCAAGAAAAATGTTCGAATTAAAAAATGTTCGAATTAAGCAGCATTTAACATAAGACTTTTCTTAACTAAAGGGACTTGAATATTTGTTCGAAATAGCGAAAGTTTGAATTAAGCATTGGAATTAGCGGATGTCTACTGTAAAACTGTTTTGTAAATACATGCAACGTTTTGAGCAAATACTTCAACCATGCAGTCGAAGCTTGAAAGAAGAATTCTGTCAGTTTCAATTCGGTTGTTATGACTGGTGTTACAGGACATTAATTGAAGCAGAGTGATGGCTGATTATAGACAACTCTGGCTTTATTCTATAGAATTATTATATCCTTCTTCTCCTGACTGATGGTGGTGTTTCCGACATGGATGATGCTGTTGCGGCGATTGTGGAGGCATCGTACTTACCCATGTCTATAATAATCATCGGAGTTGGTGATGCAGACTTCTCTGATATGAACTTCTTAGATGCAGATGATGGACTGTAAGTAATAGCTTCATGGTGCCAAACTTTTTTATTTCTATTTGTTTTTGTACTTGCTGCGTTGCATGAGTGCATTGTGCAATGTTTTCAACTCCATGACTTCACTTATGATGAAAATAGACGTATTTCATCGCGTGAATTTAAATTGTGTAAATTGGTTGGGGATTTCCCCCTGACACCAGTAACCTTGGGCATCATGCTTATGACTATCACCGTTGTATACAGTAGCTTTTCCTAATATGTGAAGGTCCTCACAAGTTTACAAACTCCTTCAAGGAAACTTGTCAACTATTTTTTTCTCTTCTCCTGGTCACGTTTAGGAAATTTGTCCTTAAATTTCATTGCATGGATTTGAAATATTGCTTCAAATCTTTCGTTCATTACATTTTGTTAGTCATTTCTTGAGAGCATTAACCCTGCGTCCCAGCAGATGTGCTTGACTTACTATGATAAACTCGACCGAATCAAAAATACTTGACGTCCACATCATCTTCAACTTCTATGTTTCTTTGATTTAGTTTGGAAGCAGGTGAAAAGAAAGCTCTTCGAGATATTGTTCAGTTTGTGCCTTTCCGACAATACAGAGAGGTGAGGTTGTTTTATTAACAGTTTCTGATTCATAACTTGCCGTATCTGCAGCTAGAAAACAATTTTTGACAAATGCACAATATTTTTCTGATCACATGTTTGTGAAGTAAAAAGTAAGTGATATGGGCTGTGTTTATGAGAACAGTGGCTGGGTATTCCTGGTCACACTGCCGTAGTTTCTCCTAGTTAATGTGTATTCTAATGCAATGCATAGCCTGATTTATGTGAAGAACCGTATTTAATTTTACCATAATAGTTAATGCCTAGCAAGAAAAATCCAAGTAATTAATTTTCATCTAATTAATACGCGTACTCAAGCCTTGGACAAGAAACTAAAAAAAGTAAGGAAAATTCTATTTGTAATGTGCTTTATTCTTTTCAAATGACAGTAGTTGCAGATTTTATGAAGGTTTGCCGAAAAAGAATAAAAAAATTGAAGAAAAAGAAAAAGAACACCAGGAAGAAGTTATTGGAAAAATTTTATTGTAAACATACTATAAATGTAATCATGACTTAATAAAGATTTTCAAATCTCTAATTTATCGTGTCCAATTTAGTTTCCTCTGATTATTAACACGTACTTTGAACACCAAGATCTTGTAATTAATCTTCCTATGATTTTTCACTCGTAGCGTCCGAAATAATTATTTATTGCCACATGTTAAATCGGAGAAACCACGGTAGTCGCCATCTTGGTCTGGCTTCCACGCTGGAATTTCTCATTGCCTGTAATGGAAAAGCTAGGTTGATGGCGTAGAATCTGCACTAATCTAAGTTAGGCAATAGCATAGAGTGCATTACGTGCGGACTCAATGGAAAGAAACAGTCATGGGTTAAGGAAAAACGTTTTTTAAGAACGTATGGTATTGATCTTCAGTACCTTGCAAGATTGATTGAAGTTAATAAGTATAAAGCTTCAAGTCTAAATAATTCTTTGCTTGCTTTCAGTTCAGATTTACCTACATTTAATGTATCTAGAAACCATTATTTGTGATATTCAAATGATAGGTAGTGGCCCGTTGCAAAATTGACAGCTAACAAGTAGATTCCTACTACCGTAATGCTTCTATTAAACGCCCCCTTCTTTTAAATGCTCGCCTCGAATAAGCGCCCCCCTTTTTCAGGAGATTTTAAACACCCCCTGTATTAAAAGCCCCCCTCGAGTAGACGCCCCCCTTTAGAGGGGGCATTCATTGGAGATATACTAACTATCACATGTAAAACTACTACCACCACTGCATTACTACTCCATTTTGGGGGCTTTTATTTCTTGTAAGTATATGGAAACATGAAAAAGATGATGTTTAGAATGATATTTACATGTAATCTAGTGTATATTTCATTGATGTATAAAGTTTGTACGTAAGAAAAATATAAGAATTTCGTAGAAATGTAATAGACGCCCCCCTCTTATTAACGCCCCCTCGAATAGACGCCTCTGCAAAAAGTCCAAAAATTTAATAAACTCCCTGGGCGTTTAATCGAAGCATTACGGTATAGTTTTAGAGCAAATGTGTTATCTAATAGAAGCTTTAGCGTTCCTATGAACTTTTTAAATTATACTGTTTTTAAACATTTGGCCCCTCTTTTAAGGCCTTATGCTCTGATTAACTCTTTCTGCTATGGCTATGTACTCATGCATACTTTTGCGAGTTGGTGATCGACATTGAGTCACCACATGGATGTCTAGGCTGAACCGAAATCTCAACTCACCCTAGAGCTATCTTCTGTTGAATCAAACTGCTGCTTCTCTCACATTTATGGAATCTTGGCAAAGGTTGGCATGTATTGCTGAATGGTTTCTGCAAGCAAACACAACACAGGTAGTTTGATCTTAGTGCAGACATGATACATTTGAAGTGTTGAACTTCTTCCAAATGCAAGCTATCGTCTTGAAACTACTGACTAGTAACTATTCTGATTACTTGGTTTAAATGTAGATTTCACGAGGGGTAAACTGATTTTTTTTATTGTGCGATTAAATGCGGCTTTAGTACAGAGATGATGTCGTGAACAGTAAAGATGATTTGTGTTAAGTGAAGCTGATTTCGGAATTTGTTTTGGATGAAAAAGTGGCTTCGGTTGATGTATTTGTTGATTGCTATTTTGTATTTACAATGTTGTCTCATGGTAGTGTAAGACAAATGAACTTGCGTAGCGGTTAGCTAACGTGCCTTTTTGACTTCTGCAACATAACAAGGGGGTGCTTCCACCCCACTCCACCTCCTTTGAAAACTAAGCTCCACTGTAGCTATAGCCTTGAAATTTGGACCACTATTTGTGCCCGTAAATGAGGGAGAAGTTCCATATTTTGGTCAGAAAGGTGGTAATCTGCTCTGCAAATTACACACATTTGAAATTTGCAGACCAGTAACACAGTTTTCCGCAGGAACCAATACAAAATAGCATGGAATGAAAAATGCTTGACAATGGGAATATCTGGCAAAAAGTGATGCATAGAGGCTATAATGGCAGCGCAAGTAAAAAAACATTTTTTCGAAATTGGGATTTTAAGAAATCCCAAAAATGGTGAAAATTTTCCACTTTACCTCCGTTTTTTGGACCCCCTGCTACATGAAATTTGTTCAATTAGACATTTGCTGAAAGAGCTCATTGAAGGCAATCATTTAGGCCTAAAATCATTGAAAACAGTTGAACAGAAGTGAAATAAGAGCCAAAAACTGCACAACTTTGCAAAATTATGGCATTACCCTCTGTCAGAAAATGGCCACATGAAACCCCCTGTTATAGGTTCGACGTCCAAATTTGCACCAAATGATGCGCAAGTAAATTTTGCTCACACTTGCAAAAACGTGCGGCACTAGCTTCAGCCGTTTTTTTCACAGTAAAAAATATTAGACTAGGGGGGGCACCCTCCCCTTCCTTCTCTTGTTATATTAACCGTTAAGGTTAAGCAAAGTTCTTTCCTTCATTTCCCCCTCCCGCTTCCCCTAATTTTGAAATTTTGACCCTATTCAAATGGCTAATGCTTTCATGATGAAAGTTTGGAATTGTGTACAGAATTCTTATGCACATCTTTGGGCATATTTTTTTGTCATTGGTGCACCAAAGGGGGTGTTATTTTTCTGAACTTTGGCAGGAAGATGGCAATCTGTAATTAAAAAAGAGTGATGGAGCCAATGTTTCCAAAAACTTTATTGTCTGGCTTGCAGGTGGCTAATTATGCTCAAAAGCGGCCAATTTTTAGGGTTTTCTAGAAATATTTCCAGATCCGTTCGTTACTTTTTTGTCCATTTTGGTATGATACTTTAGAACAATGGTAGTTACAGTATGCACCAAGTGTCATATCTGCAAAAGCTCTTCTTTGGCTTGGGTTTGGCCATTTTTAGGCATTTTTGGTATAATTTTTTATAATTTTTTTTTCATCCATTCATTTGCCTTTTTTGTGTGATACTTAATAGAAGTTGTAGTCATGTTATGGACCATGTATCACACCTGAGAAAGCATTAGTTTGGCTTGTGCATGGCACTTAGTATCCAAAATAGTTTCGGTTGTTTTGATATGAACTTCCGTAGATATAGTTTGTATTTGTTTCCACTCCCACCCCCCAAATGATGCTTCACTTGGCAAGAAGAGCCCAGACGTTCCTCCCTTGCTGGGAAAGCTCCAAGATTGCAATGAGCGTAGTACAAGATCAAACCTGAGATTCGAGGATGAACAGTTGGCATTGGTATGTCAGGCAACGCAAGAGTATGAGTGTTCAGTATTTTCTTCCTCATCTTGACATTCACAAATTGGACTGTCACAATTAAACTCGCGGTTAAAGCGGTGCACACGCAGATAATTAAAATCTACTGTAAGTTTTGTAAGTACAGACGTCCCATATTTGTCAGAGATGCCAAGAAGACCAGATATTTTCGGTCTGACAAATTTGGAGAGGTTGTATGACTCAGAATCTTTGATAGATGAGTCCAAGCATGGTCCATGATGACTGCAGAAAGGGAAGTATCTTTTCGTATCTTTTAATCATGGCAAAGTAATAAGAATTCCCACTTCTTTGTTGTTGCAAATGCTCTCTGCAACTTTGTCCGATTGGCATAAAATCTTTTAGTCTATCACATGAGAACTTTATTGAGCTCGGATTCGAATCACGCATCTGATCTTGTGCATATTTCATTGATGTATCAAGTTTGTATTTAAGAAAAAAGAAGAGTCTCACAAAAATGTTATAGATGCCCGCTCGAATAGACGCCCCCCCAAAGACTAAAAAATATTATTAAACCCCCGGGGTGTTTAATCGAAGTTTTACAGTAGAAACTGCTAGTTTGGTGGTTTCATTTCAGTGCACGGATTTGTTTCGAGTTGATGGCAAAGTTGGCTCAGTAAGCCCAGAATTTAAAAATTAGGTTTTGTATTATTTGTTGAACATCGTATACGGAGCCCGTGGCCCACAATTGTCCAAACATCATTGTCATGGGTGCTATAATCATTAAGTCATGAATCGCTCCTGGTGATTAAATTGCAATGGTTGAAGTTATGCCAGTAAGATGTCTGGTGCACTACTCTTGTTTTCCATTTTATTCCAAGTCTTTGAGCTGCAAGACTAGCTTGTTAGGTGCAGGCATATTTCAAATCAAGCCAAAGTTGTGTTTGCCTCAGGTTTTGTCTGCACTTGTCAGCCTGATTTCAGGCCAGGTCTTGCTGTTTCTCTTCGAAATTACATGACAGATTATTGCCAAAAGTAGAGCTAGCTTTAGGCCTCCACCTGCAGTCTACGTTGTCTGGTTGTGTGTCAAATGAACTTTGGATGTGAGTGGAGTGGCAGTCCCAAGGAAAGATTTTTTATTCATAGTCGACATTTCTCCATTTGTTGCTGCTTTAAGGAAGACTGAAAGTCCTTCCTTAAACAACAAATGGAGAAAGGAGACTATAATAAAAAAATCTTGACGTTTGTGTAGGTGAGTTCCCCGTTTGGGTACGCGAATCCGGGGGATTTTGATTGGGGTTTGGGACTCTCATTGAATTTTTTTTGTTCGGACATATGTCAAAGTTTTTTTGACGTCCGAGCTTTTGAGACGGGTTTCGAGACCGTCAGGGCCGTCATTGAGGTCGAAAAATGACGTCAAAAATTGGTCATTTTTTATTAGTCTCCTGGAAAATGACAGATAAAGTGAAAAATATACACACTAAGGCAAATGTTAAATATTGTGCAAAGGTACAATAAAATTCTGCACAAGAATCGTGACATTTGATTGCCGACGCCGGGGCCGACGTCCAGCCGACGTCGGTTCAAAGTCAAAAGTACGTTTTTTCGATTTTTCAGTTTTCGTCTTGGCCTTCAAAGTTGAGCTCTGGGATGTTTAAATGAAAATCAGTTTCAGGTAGGGAAATTATTCAGTTTAAAGGGAAAAACGTTTGGAGCATGCGCATGCGCATTTGCGACTTGTGACGTCACGGCATCCGACATGTGCTCTGATAGGGTTTTTTATGGTCATTTTGACCATTTTTGATGGCTAATTTCACGGTATTAGCAAAACCTGGTTGGTTCAATTTTTTGCTCCTTTTGAACTTGCAACTACAGTACACTCGCGATAACTGGGACCCCGGATAACTGGGACTCCCGCTAATTGGGACGCCTTTTCGCTTCCCCTTGAAAATCACTCACTTATAGAGAGATCCGCTTTACTGGGACTCCCGCTAAGTGGGACCGAATTTTCATCCCCCCTGGAGGTCCCAGTTATCGCGAGTGTACTGTAGTACTTAGTTTTGGTATAAAACGTTTTACGGTAAGTATTATAGTTTTTGCTACAGACACGGTTAAAGGTGAAAAAAGGCCAAAAATTGGCAAATATCTAGAAAACGCAAAATTTGGTGTTTTTTAGAGCATAACTTTGCAAATACCGTATCAAAAGCCACAAAGATTGGAACAAAGTTAGTACTTGGTCAGATGTAGACGAAAATTTAAAAACATTTGAGATCACCTTATTTGGTCATTGGCTGCCAGGGGGCGATAAATGCCATTTTTGGCCAAAAAAGGCCTGGTTTTCTTGAACAAATATTTGTCTCCTTTACGTCTGTTTGCAGGATATGTAGTCTGTACCACACCAAGCGCACAACGCTTCACTTGCTTGCTTGGTCTGTTACCTTTCGCAGCATTTCTGCGTTTGGTAATTATGCCATAATAAGCACATTAACACCACCAGTGACTTCAACTCATCAATTATGCATGACTCTAAGAACTGATTCAATACAAACTGATATTAATCATGAGGTTGCTATAGGAACACCTGACGCAAACTGGCAAATAATTAACAAGTTTGCTAATTTGAAGAACGGAGATTGGCGCCAAAGTAAGCAGACTCTGAGAGAACTTGATTTGAGCAGAGGCTGTGAGCAGGCTACAGGATATGTGCATCTTTGAAAATGCTACTTTCGTGAAAATTTGCAGTTTTCATGATTCTAATTTGATTTTCTATTGTGCTTCAATGAACCTTGGACACTGACTTGTGTTTAATGAACTTTCTTGAGCTCGGTTTCAGATTACGTTTACTTATTTGCACGAAACGATTGTGTCATATGACAGAATCGTACGGAATTTTGGGAATAGCACTGCTCCAAAAATGCTACTTTCACCAACTTTTTACGTTTTCTTAAATTTTTGCTGACTTTCTATCTTCGAAACATTATCATTCGTGATCTTGATGGATCCCACCGTCCTGCTCCTAATTACAGACACTCGCGATAACTGGGACCTCCAGGGGGAATGAAAATTCGGTCCCACTTAGCGGGAGTCCCAGTAAAGCGGATCTCTCTATAAGTGAGTGATTTTCAAGGGGAATCGAAAAGGCGTCCCTATTAGCGGGAGTCCCAGTTATCCCGGGTCCCAGTTATCGCGAGTATACTGTATGCAGCTTGATATACGCACAAAATCGCTTTTGCGTGTCCAATATTAGATTGTATCCAGTTTTTCACCGCGCTCTGCATGCCTTGATTTCACCCATTTTGACCATTTTATTGAAATTTTGAAAGATTTTGGCCTCCAATATCAATTTTGCGGTTGAATTCTGAATACCTTTAGCTGAGTTCTCCTAGGAAGAACAGCTTTTCCGCTAAGCATAACATTTTTCAGCTCCGACAGTAGTGCCATTTAGCACCATAGTCATGAAATCACCTCGCACATGCTCCTGCCCTCGCCCTCAAATGGAGAAATGTCGACTATGAATAAAAAATCTTTCCTTGGGATTTCTTTTGACACTTTGGCGCTGGCCTCTGGCAGCGAGTATGGTGAAGTGTTAATTTCTGGGGATCTCATTTGCACTATCATATGGCAGTCAGGCCAGCAACAAATCTGAGGTTCTTAGCTCAGGGAGGCTTTCTCCTTTGTTTATTGGACTCCAGCTTCAGCGGAAGAGTCCTATAAAATGAGGTTTGTCCGTCCTTCCGTCCGTCACCAACGCATTTTCCGGGATAACCATGCAATCAATTTTTCTGAAATTCGATGTGAAGGTGACAACCCGTAAATGAGGAAAAGTGATGGAGCCGGAATTTTGAAAAAATGGCAATTTTTAGGGTTTTTTTAAGAATATTTCAAAATCTGTTCATTACTTTTTTGAACTTTTGGTGTGAAAGTTCTGGGCAATAGCTGTTATGCTGTGGACCATGTATCATGTCCGGGAAAACTCTCGTTCAGCTTGCATGTAGAAATTTATATACGTCCAAAAACGGCATTTTTCATGGTTTTTTCCAAATTATGTCAAAAACTGTTCATCGGATTCTTGTCATTTTTGGTGTGAATATTAGCGGCAGCTCTACGCATGTTTTGAACCATATGCCATGTCTTCCGAAAATCTCGTTTGGTTTCCAAGTAGCAATGTACGCCCAAAATGGCAATTTTCGAGGGTTTTTTCACATATATCATAAACGTTTAATCTATTCATTGTGATTTTTGATGTGCATATTTGGGGCAACTCTACACTTGTTATGAACCATGTGCCATGTCTCCAGAAAATCCAGGTTGGCTTGCAGGAGGTTGTGTTTTTTTTTGTTATGAATGGTTTTTGTCAGTTTTGGTATTATTCATAGGGGCCTATCTGCATATGTTATGAACCATGTACCATGTCTAGGGAAAATCTTGTTAGGTTTGCGGGTGGCAATTTACGTCTGAAATGATTTTTCCAAATTTGTTCGTAAACGGTTCATCCGTATTTCATCATTTGTGGTGTGATTCTATGAATATACTCTACTATACGTATCTGACGTAATGTCGTTAGGCTTGAGGGTGGTAGTTGAAGTCTGAAAATGGCTATTTTGAGGGGTTTTTTTTATCTAATTTGCCAACAATGGTTTGTCTTTTCGTTTTTGGCGTGGATCTTAGGGGCAACAAAACTTATGTTATGAATCTTGCCTTACATCTTGGAAATGTGTTGTTCATCATGCGGATGGCAATGTTTATCAATATTGGCTGTTTGTAGGGTTTTTTAATAATAATTTCCAGAACTCTTCATCAGGTGTTTGTCATTTTTGGTGCAAATCTAAATGTTTGTGTGTTATTCTTTTCTTTGATCTAACGGAGAGATTCCCAATGACATATCCGGGAGTCCACTAATTCTATGACATGTTTTAATTTATATTTAGTCGTTTTACTGCTCTGCATGTTCTCTGAAAAGCACATGTGATTTGGTTATCAGTATACAGAAGTTGTATACCGTAATGCCTCGAATAAGCTCCCACTTTTGGAGCTTCTAGGTGGATGCTTACTTGAGGGCGGGCGCTTATTTAAAAAACAAATTTACAAACTATTTAAAAAAGAAAAAAGTTCCCATGTTCGTGTGATGAAAAAGATGAAAATAAGAATGTATGGTAAAACAAACTGTGGTGTTTATTCAACATTTGTTACTAAATTAGGTTTCAATTATTATCTTGTCGAAAATTCGGATTAGGCACCAGTTTCTGAAGACTGACGGTGGGCGCTTAAGAGTGGGGCGCTTATTCAATAATTTCAATTCTAGAGTGGGCGCTTATTTGAGGGGGTTGCTTATTCGAGGCATTATGATATTAAGAACCTTCTTATGTGTTGACACTGCTAGCTGTTGTCATGTCATGCTTGCAAAAACACGACATTGCTGCAAGTGAGGATTTCCTAACCACCGAATCTGCTAGTGGATATGCTTTAGTCTGTGTTTATTTATGTTTGTGGGTATGAGCCTCTTTATTTTAAACTTGTTTTTAATATTGACTTGGTGTTTTTGGCCATGAATGGCCTTCAGTGACATTCCTTTTTTTGTCAGGAAATCTAGAATAGGGCATACTGAGTCGTCAATTGACTATTTCCTAGTCCGTCTACTCAGTACGAAACTTTCTGGTAATTTGGACCCATGCGAGCTACTATTTAAAAACATCTGGTCTGATAGGGATTGCAAATGATGTTGCCTTCTGATGAGGGAGTATCGCTTTGAAATTGCAAGTGAGAACCCGTTAGTTTTCCTGTTACAGAAACATGTGAAAAATTCTGGATATATCTCTACTTTTATGAACGAGATGCAGATGACGAACTTGTCTGTCATTTGTCTATGAGAAAAGGATGGTGTAGGTTTTACATTGTTATGGTGCTTACTGGAGGATAGAGATATATTACTTCTATTCCCTTTCGCCCGGCAGACATTAATGCTTCATTTCTTTATTGCAGTCTCCACCTGCCGATCTTGCTAAAGCTGTACTCGCTGAGGTTCCACGACAAGTTGTTGAATACTTCGATTT
Organism: Scolionema suvaense; assembly: GCA_027575255.1. NCBI lineage: Eukaryota > Metazoa > Cnidaria > Hydrozoa > Limnomedusae > Olindiidae > Scolionema > Scolionema suvaense. The sequence goes on from JAOBRC010395790.1 coordinate 12,250, forward strand.
GAACAAGATCCCGTTCGAAAAGACCAGCAGCTAGCCTGATGCTGATATTAACTTTATGTATGTTAAGGTTCCTGTATTTCTTCAGTGTCTTGCATTTGCATTTAGTGGCTCATGGAGTCAGGCTTCTGTTTGGTAGGGGACGTTTTTGCTTGGACACTGAGTGGGAGCATCTATAGTAGGA
>JAOBRC010395901.1:0-12430 GCA_027575255.1 Scolionema suvaense
AACTGCTCAATATTAGCAAGGTCAGCAGAATTGTCTACATAATAAAAGCTACTAAAACCCATTTTGTAACGGAGATAGGATAACGACTTCAACATATGTTCATAAATTCTGATCGAAAATGTGCTTCCACTGTATACACTTGCTCATTGTTGTTGGGTACATTTTCATGAGCTTATCTGCATGTATGAATTCTCTTGCTTTTCTAGCTTGTGTCGATCTTGATGTTACATATTGCTCGCAAGATGTAATTCAGGCGTACAAGAACGCTTTTTGTGCAGAATATCAAATTATACGCGAGAAATGTCCGAAAACATGTGGTCTGTGTGCAGCACCCAACTGCAACGGACTTTCCGATGATCCTGTGAGTGGATGGTTTTGTCCTCATTTAGCTGACTTGGACTATTGCGGCAACTCGAGTTGGATGAACGACAACTGTCGGAAAACATGTTGCTTAAACTGAGTCCAAAGAAAGTTTGGCACCACATGCTTCGTTAGTTTATGTAATTTCACATGCAAATACAGATCCATATGTTTTAAGATGTTTTTCAAGCCGATTATAAACTGTAAATAAGCAACTGTAATTTATATACATATGAATAGAGAACTTTATATGACGACTTGACGATTGGGTGTCATTGATAAATTAATATAGAAATTGAAAAGATTTGTCCAATCTTCTTTGTGTTTTGATAAATGGAAATCCATTCAGTTCAGGATATGGGATGGCCGTATGAACTGTTTAGTTCATTCACAGTTTTCAGATGGACATATGATGCGCTTAGTTGATTTCACAGTTTTCAGATGGAAATATGATGCGCTTAGTTGATTTCCCAGTTTTCAGATGGACATATGATGCGTTTTGTTGATTTTTACATAGAGGTTTTGTGTATACAAAAGAACCTACATATAAAGCTCTTGCGTTCATCCCTAAAATTATTTGTTTGGACCAAATGACATGCAAAATTCAGTCTTAAGCATTAGACCAACAATTCTTGGTAAATCATTTCTAAGTATACCTAAGTTCTGCTTGTCTCAGATTACAATAGCAGATTCCAGTCTTCACTAACAACGATACAACACACATCATTATGAATGGCTGGCGTATCAATTAACCCTATTTGGGGTGGTGTGCAGTATAAGCCCTAAGTACAAATCCAAATTGTGCATGAAAAACTGATGCAAAACCAGCGAATCATGGTGACTTTTAAAGCAATTATCTCAATTATCTTTTCACCAAAATTTACTGCACAACCAGCACCAGGACATCAGCCATTTCTTAAGAACACAGAATATCACTTATTTGCAAAACTTGGCCGATTTGTGGCAATTTTGACATTTTAGAAGCACTTTGCAGCACAAAACAAAACTAAACATGCAGCACCGTAAAAGTCGCACGTGGAAAATGCGATTGCGAATCAACAATACCATGGCATGTTCCGTACTAACGGCATCTCGAACGTTGCACGTAGAAGAGAATGCATGATAATGCTACCTGATTTCTTATTTTACATGGTAGATGTGACCATGTTGATGTCAATATCCGCTACACGAGAGTCAATATAATTATATATAACAACCAAGCCCCGATCGTGGACAAAAATGATGAGAAAAAGTCGAAAGAGTCTGTTGAGCCACCCTTCCCCCCTTTATCAATGTTCTTTTGGACTTTTGGCATCTATCACACATGCACTCTGCCTTGGCAGCCTTAAGTTTCAACATTGATGCTGGGGGAGGGGGTCAACATACCCTTTTTAATTTTCTCATCCATTTTTGTCCACGATTGCAGAACATCCCATGAACGTGTGAGCACTATCTAGAGTTAACTTCCGAGATCAGTGATTGAATTCATCCGGTTGTCTTCTACATATTTGTTTCATTTGAAATGTGTTTGGTGCATAAGCACATCAAAATGAAAATTGCTATCAAGTGGCCTCTACCAATGGCATGATTGGCTAGACTTGCTCTACATACCTCAAAGATAAATGAATAATGGACTTCGTCACCCACCATTAACACCATCCTCGGAGCAAGACAGAACACTCCAGAAACGAGTCAATACTATCGCGAATCACCAACTTCTTTGGATGGTACTCTGCCACTACACCATCAGTGACTCTCACTCACAATTCCAAGTCACACTCTTTGCTACCAGCCACATAGCAAACCTACACTCGCGAACCATGAAGACAGCATCACAAACATTCATCTTATACATCACCACGCATGCCAGACGCATCAACATAGAAACACACACCATCACACACGCAAACATATATATACATATGTAAAGAAAGAGGTTTGTTTGTTCGCGTACACCGGGTAAAGTATAGAAGAAGAATAAATAAAGACGTCTGAGTTTGAGTACTCTCGGTATTATATTCAACGCGTCTAAGAAACGTTTTCGCTCCGATAAAGGAGCTCTTCAGCTTGCGTTGCTTTGATGATGTACATATGTAACTTCACTCTATTCCGTATGGCGTCATTTTGACCTTTGTACGTACCAATTAGTAGCGGATGCCAAATTTCAAAATTTGCATAAGAAATTTTTTTAACGCTACTTTACTTATGTTACATTCCAATGGGCCCTAAATCACCAAAAATAGGCTTAAACTCCTATAACTAATATCCTAAAAAAAGCAAGTTTTAAGCTTTTGCTGTTTTTTGAGATATACTTGGAACACCCGAAGGGGGGCGGGGCGGAATCAACCTCCCCCATACCGAGTAGGGTGAATCAGGAATACATTGATGATTTTACTTCACAATAAGTCATGTAATATATTTACACATTTAAGGTACAAATAGAGTTGCAATTTTATGACTATACTTACATTATACATAATTATTTTCATCATTAATTAATTACAATAGGAATAGTGAATAATTGACATTTATGATACATAGCGACATGGGCATGTACAAGCATGGACTGAAATCTCTCCCCCACAGAGCAGATCGTCAGATCGACACCTATATCCGGATTTCGGGCCTTTAAAGACTGTTGGTCCGGATCTAATCATGGTCAGCCGAGTAGAAACAAACATGGCCGACTCTACAAAATCAAAACAATCCACAGCTGAAACTTTCAACGATCCATATGGCGTGCGAAATGGCTCAATAATACTAAGTTCGCCAATATAATACTAAGTTCACGAATACAATACTAAGTTCGCCGATTCGCAGTTTGCAGTTCGCAGTTAATGAACATAATACTAAATTCACCAATATAAAACTAAGTTCGCCAATTTAATACTAAGTTCACTAATATAATGCTAAGTTCATGAATATCTGGACTTATGCTGGGGGTTGGAGTATGTGGTGGGGATACATTTTTGTAGGCGAGGGCTGGTTTAGACCATTTTAACCACAGACTTCGAAAGTAGAGATAGTCAGTCAAGTGGATAGATAGCATGTTATGATATAATCCACATTCTTTTGTTTCCCATGAATCAGTACGTATTGTTCGTATTGATGTTCTTTAGTTCATGTTGCTGTAATGACCTTTATTGAAGCAAATCTTCATGTACTTTGATGTAAACATAGTCACAGAAGCGAAGAAGGTATTTCATGTGACTATGATTTAAATTATGCCCTGTTATTAATATTCTGGCTATCAGTTGTTTATGTTTATGTCTTATGTGGTTATTACTCTTTTATCCACTGTGAGTCTAATCTATATAGCGTGTGTGTTTCATTTTTTCACCTGGTCTTGTTTGGCACCTATTTCCACTTTGTATAGAACGTATATAGGAGAACTTCGGCAATAAATTATTGCGTTCACGCAACTTTGTACTGTAGGTTGGTGTTACATTTAGGTGTTGGGGGGGGGGGGGGAAGGGGTGATAACTGCAGGGAGAGGGTTTAACAATTTTGGGGCGGGGTTGCTGTTCTCTTCAGAACGATAGGACAAGTGGGGTGGCCGTTTTGCAATCAGAACTCCTCTGTACAATTCCTACGAGGAATGCAACTCTGTAAGAAGGAAAGTCCTTGGCCATGGTCATGACCATGGCATACATAAGTACAGAAAACGCTCAAGACTGGTGGTAGTAAGCAAATGGGCCGAAATAAGCGCACTATTTTACTGTGACCACGCACAATATATGACAGCATATACTTGTACAACATAATGTTATCCAAAGTGAGAATGGCTTCTATAAAGTTTTGACAGGCTGGATACTCGAGATGAACCAAACCCATAACATCGTGGCCAAGAAAGCTTAGTATTAAATTGGTGAACTTGGCATTATATTGGTAAACTTAGTTTATATTCGTGAACATAGTATATATTATATTCCTGAACTTAGTTTTATATTGGCGAACTTTAGTATTACATTGACGAACTTCAGTATTATATTGGCGAACTGAAGTATTATATTGGTGAAGTTTAGTATTTTATTTATGAACGCTAGTTTTACATTGATGAACATAAGTATTATATTTGAGAACGTAGTATTATATTCATGAACTTAGTATTATTTGTCAACTTATTAGTGTATTGGTGGACTTAGTATTATTGAGCCATTTCGCACGCCATAGATCCAATTTATGCAAAGGTTCTCTTACAAGCTGCGATTTACATTTACCTGTTCTCTCATGGATGGTAGCGAAGGTTTGAAGTCAAAAGATGACAGGTTTCAAGCAGGAATGCCTTTTCACTTCGTCAACCGAATTCAGGAATGCCTTGTTTGACATGCATCTGTTTCACGCAGTGTGGTTTAGCCACGGTAAACATTGGCGTGAGATTCTTTGTTTTGGACTCAGTCACCCAGCTGCGCAAACTGGGCTGTGTTCTGCACATGAACTGGCAGAGCAAGTGCGCGCATGAAAGAGAGGCTGTGATCCGGCCCAACAGTCTTTAAGTTGATGATCCGTCGTGATGTAGGCGGCACAGTGGTCATGATCATTAGATCCGATGATCACGGCCACTTCTGCTATTGCATGAGATGAGAAGAGATTAACAGACACAAGCTAGGTAGGAACTACCATATCAACTAGATTTTGTGGTAAAACGCCGAACCATTCAAAGATATTCTGATGTTTCCTAATTGTCTTAAGCAATATCTTCTTAACTAGAACGAGACTAGCTCCTTGTTTCACCATTCTACTACAAGCTGAGCAGACGTTTGCTTCAGGTTTTCTATCAGTGAAGATGAGCTAGAAATTCGCAGGAATTCTTTCGCGATAGAAGCATAAAATATAAAATATTTTAAAGGGAATATTGCTTCTTTTAAATGGCATGCAAGTGATATCGAATCCAAAAGAGTCACGTTTGTCATAAAGTTAGGTTTGGAGAACCCCATCCTCCATTTTTATGACTACGTCCAGGACAGTGACTAGCGAGTTTGAATTACTCTCGTTTTTAAGCTCTAACTCAGGTGGATATATTTCATGATGATGTAATTCAAATGCACCACAATCGTTAATAGCACACAAATCATCAATAAATCAGAAATATTTCCGTGCACGTTTCAAGGAGATTGTCAACGACGAAAAATACTACTTGTTTTCATTGCAAACCTTCACCTTTGAAGTGTTATCCCAGGGATAACACTTCAAAGGTGAAAGGTTTGCAATGAAAACAAGTCATAAAAGGTATCCAATGAGAATAAGCCAGGAAGAAATTAGGAGCCCAAAAACTGCTGCTTTGGAGCAGTACAATGCATTGCATTTATATGTAAAACATGTGAGTAATTCAGGTATACCTACAAACAGCATTTCAATAAATCATGTGGCAAGAAAGCTTCCACGCACGTTTGAACAGTGAGCTGAACATAAGTTTTTCGTTTAATTATAATCACGTGAAACAATACCTTTTTACAAAAATAAAGCAAAAAGGCAAAATTAAGAAAAACAAAGATATAGGAGTGCGCCATCAATAACCATCTAGTTCGAAGCAAATCTGCCATTAGAAACAGGTCTTTGTGATGAAGTCCAGTGTTTGAGTAGACAGCCACCAGCAAAAAGCAAGCATGGTCACAGAAAGGTGAATGCAGGCACAATAGGGTGTCATGAACAGCAGCATTATCATTGTTTACTTATTTTATTGCTTTAATCTTAACAATTGTCCTAAATTCAGCCAAGAGTTGCAAATGGTCGTAAATATATTTACATGAAAAGGAATGAATCGACGGCTTGACTTCATGGGTTGATGTCTCGATTTGACGGATCGGACATCTTTTAGGACTTGTTGGTGACGAGAAATGGGAAATAGCCAGCGACTTTGAAGACGAGAAGGGGGAAAATGCCCCCTCCCCTTGTTTCAGATTTGCCAATTATGCCTATGTACAGCTGTCTGAAGTGACTTGTGAACCTGTTCAGACAATAAAATCACACTAGTTTGATACTTTGTAAGTTGCGATAGCCGTGAAGTTGGTTAATTACGCTGACTTTGTGGCAATTTCAGATAGTTGAACAGATTTGGCACGCACATGGTCTCCAAAATAGGCTGAAAAATGATCAAATTTTCAATAATTTTCAACTTAGACCAGAAAAGTCGTGCCTAATGGAAATGAACCATTAGATTAATACACATATGCCCACAATACTGAAGGCTGAAGGGACGACGAGGAGTTTTTGGCTGTTCATCTCTTTCCACGAGCACGTCATAACTTTGAAGTGCGATAAGAGAGATTTTAATTGATGCAAGTTTACCTGCAATCCAAAACGTGTTTCGCTCAAACTGCACACCCCCGCTACACATACCAATTCACACAAAAATATCTAATGAATCCATACCTACCAGAAAACAAATCTTCACTGGAAAGATCAGTTTTGAACACACAAACAAAAGAAATGTAATCGCTAAAACAGGCAAAAGAGCCAAAAAAGATCGGCAAAAGAACAGACCCTCTAGTTGATGCGGTCTATTACGAACTGATAGTCACAGACTATATCTACCACAAGGTATGGTATGTTTCGAGAGCAGATTCGATAACTTCTTCAATCCAATTCAATGTGCGATTAATATTTGAATGTAAATTCCCATTTGTTCATCCTTGCAAGAGAAATGGATTTTGTATTCCTCGGCCTCGGCCTTGTTCGAAATTACAGCAGATCAAAAGACATGGTTTCTATTTTCCAGTTCCTTAGAATAAATGATGCAGTTTTACTGCTACTAAATCGAGAGGCACGCTAGTGGATGTTTACATTAAGGGAACAGTGGGAAAGGTGAAAGAGAAGATTTAAGATTAATGCGTTTTCAACCCTTTCATAGGTACAGGATATTTCATGGTCAGATATTTTCCATTTGGTAAAATATATCTACGGTCCAGTAAGCCACGATGATGCACTCATCACCAAAGGAAACAGTCAAACTTAGTTCGACCATGTGTTTTTTTTTTCCTGAAGGGGAATTTTTTTGGGAATTTATTTTTCGCTGTTTGATGGTGGATGCATTCCTTGGGATTTAATTTCCGCAATTCAGCAGTTTCGGAGGTGAAGATAAGAATTAAATTAGTGAAATAAACAGCGAAAGTTATTCCCAAGGTCGAGCGAAAAAAATTGCTGGTGTACTTTATTGGGATTAAATTTCGCGGTTGAGCCTTGCGGATGAGGGGCCTCCTAATTTTTCGCGGATCAGGCAAGAAATGAAAACAAGGGGTGAAACCTTGCAAAAAGATCTTTTCCCAAAAAATTATTGTTTTGATCCGAATAATAGAACATCGAACGCGGACAAATTTTATAATAAAGCGAGATTTTGTTCAAAACGGGAGTTGAATGTCGATAATAACGGAACTAGTTTTTAGGACAAATTCAGGTTGGACACTATTGAAGTGAGCTTTTGGAGAAAAGAAAGAAAAGTAAAATGAAAATGGATTTATTCAAATTGTGAAAGAAATCTTTTTTTTCAAATTTGAGATTGTTTCATCTTCATTTTAAAAATGCCTTCAAAAGATTTCAAATGGCGAATTTCGAACAAAAAGTGAGTTCTCTAAAGCTCAAAGTAGATTTTCAATAAAAACCAACGTTATGTAAAATTTGCTCCCTTATTGAAACATTTTGAATTAGAGCGATTCCCTTCGAATAAATCCTTACCCCCCTTGAAATTCATACCAAGAATAGTATTAGAGCAACCGTTCAAACATAGTGAGTTCTTGTTAGAGAAAAATTACTTTTAAAGTTACTTTTTTCACGTGTTGCATGACCTCTTAGACAAAGCATGAAAAAACGATAAAAATTTAAAAATTTCGCGGATTGAAGAAAAAATTCAAATTTTTCGCTGGGACTTAATTTCGCTGATGAGCCCTTTTCAAACTTCCATTGAGACTTAATTTCGCGGCTTATCTCCAAATCCGCGAAATGTAATCCCATTAGAGTATACTGAAATCACTCTCTTGGCACTCCGATGGCAGACCTTCATACGTCACTGTTCAAAAGAGATTCTGACTTTCCTAAGTCGTTACAAAAAGAATATTTGTTTCTGCCAAAGCCTCATTGTGGTAGCTCAAAGGGCAAGAAAAACGAGGATATTGATTTAGTTGAAAGCACTTTTATTCATAAAGTTTTAAATATTGGAACCAAAGAAAAACCTTTACCTGTCAAAAAAGTCTCCCTCGGTGGCGTAGGGCCTGTTACGTAAGCTTTGTTATAGTTTTCATCAAGAGCAAAAGTAGTTACCAGAATGGTAAAATGTACGATGAAAAAGTCTGGTTTTCTTCCTAGCTGACACTACCATTCTGTTACATCAAGGTTTTTAAAGTCCCTTGGTTATATGAAATCCTGTCAATCATTGCATGGGTGTCTGTTGAATTCGTCCTCAAGCGAGTTGTAATAGAATACGGATCGAAAGCAAATATTCGAATATTCGGAACATCAAGGCGGATCGGCAGTTAATGGATATCAAATTTACAACGAGAAAATCGACACGCGTTTTGAGCATGACCTGGTTTCTTGGAGTCAGTTTCATGAAATTCCATTGGTTAAACTCTGTGTCATGTGGTATCTATCACGTGTTTACGACGCCGACTTACCAAGGCCGAGGCCGAGGCTGACCTCAAGGCCGAGGCCGAGGAATACAAAAACCCAAGAGAAATGCAGATGGTAGGTAAAAATCCTAATCTCTCTTTGCCTTACACCTCAATGGGAACCAGGCTTTAAACCTTGTCAATAGACAACCTAGCCTTGTCAGTGTAGCAATCAATCCTTGTCAGAATCACAATTGCACCTCGTCATTATTCCAATTAATCCTTGTCAATTGGCAACTTAACCCTATTTTACCCGGGCTTTCCAAGGGCTTCTTGTTTCCAAGGGAGAGCCTTTTAAGCTCGCCATAAAAAACATGAGTAACTTCCAAATTTATCGCTCATTTGCAATGAAACATGATAGGTAGTTAGAAAATTGTATTATAAGTTTATTTTTATCTCTATCTTCTTTTCATATGTATTTTGAGGGTCTGGAATCGAGCCAACGGCACTAAAGATACTTTCCTACTGGAAAATCGATGATTTTCTTTAAAGGGATCCTCCGACAAATAATCAACATATCGTTATCGTAAACAATGTAAAAAACGGAGATGAAGACTGCTTTCACGTTTTTTCTATAAGGCAATTGAGTGCTTAGGTCAACTGAGATCAAATTAAATGTCAACATGCAAAACGTAAGCTGGACAGCAATGGCTGGCGGCATTACGAATGCTAACTTATGCACTTATGCACTTATGCACTTACGTATTGTTACTGTTATTGTCATGCACTTACGTATTGTTATTGTTTTCCGTAGTTACCGGGCTCAACAGTCGGCCTTAAAGAATCGCTAGCTTGTTGCTCCACTGAAAAGCAACAAAATAATTCACAATGTCTTTTCCTCCAAACTTTCTTTCACCATTATTTGTCATTGATGACCATCATCCACAACTGACCCACCACATGAGTTGGAGACAAGATATGGAGATCATTCCCGCACACGCGACTCAGCCAATCAGTACTCTTTCTTTAGCAGTTTATTTTGTTTTTGCATGTCTGAAATGAATCCGACACCAACCACGTTTTCAACAATGGGGATATCAAGGTGAGCTGCACGCGAGCCCATTCAGAAGTACTTTAATTTTGGTTTATCTGTGGGGCGAAGTGCCTCCAACTTGCCATTAAGTTGGGGAATCTCCAAACAGAAACGTACAAACATGCATTAATTGGTCTATTTCAATACGCGAAATAGATTTGACTCGTAGCCCCAAAATTGCACTTTGGTTGCTGTTGAAAATGTTTACCATCATGGCAGCTACAGATGAAGAATGCTGCAAATCTCACAATTGTCAGAAACAGGTAGAAGATCCTTTGCGTTGCAGGCGATCACAGGCTTTCTTGCTTCACGATAGTTGGTATTATTCGCAGCTCTACTTGACACGGTTACTACCGTTCATCATTGTAACTATCACCTGACCAGTTAACTTATTTACGTCACACATTCAGCGAAGCTTCCTTCCCAACCGAGGGAAAAAGTGCTTTTATTGACGGAAGTTTCCGCGTTTTCGATGTTTTCGTAACATGGCAACTTTTTTTCAGCCTTACTTAGTTTTTTGTCGTATGATTCCTTTGAAGTGTTTTGAATTAAGGCGGACTCAGTGGAAATGTCTAGAAACTTAATATTTGCAGGAAAACAACCTAAGAACACCAAAAACGTGCATAGAAACCAGAAAAAAAATAGTTTTAAAAATTTTGATTTTCCAAAAATTTATCACCTAACCTTCGAAATGTTGTCACACCGCCATTTGCAAATAACCTTGAACAAAATTTTGTGCAGAATTCGATTTTTCTATAAATGTTGGGAAAAGCCACAACGGTTTGTAGCGATCGGTTCTGTGATTCGGGTTTTATTAGCAAAAACCTGGAAGGGGGGAACAAAAAGCCCCCCCCCCCCCAAATCTCGGGTAAAATAAGGTTAAGGCTTGCAATTTGACAACTGAACTTGCTGTTTTTGACATTTTCGCTTTAACAAGGCTTTTGTTGTTATTTTGACAACGCTAGGGCTCTCGGTGAGGCCTGCGCACACAATTTGTAACTATTGAAGAATCGTTTTCTGATTCACAGGATGAGTGTTGTGGTGTTCCAAAAGGATCTACATTAGGGCCTCTTTTGTTCTTATTATACATAAATAGCTTATGCTCAAGTAGGTTAATTGATGGGCGTTTTGCAGGCCGAAAAGTGGCAGCAATAAATACACATGCGTGTCATTTTTCTCAGTTGCTGAGATATAGCTTGTTATTTTTTATAATTTTCGTGAAGAAGACAATTTGGACAAAAAAATGGATGACAAAATTTTTTGCCGTTTGTCAAATTACGCATAAAAATTAAGCAATTATGTAAAAAATTGGCTTTAAACCAATATCCGCTGAACAGAAACACTTTGTTAATTCCTCATTTTGCGTTTTCTTGGTTTGGTGAGATGGAAAGTTTTGTTTTTAGTTGAGTTTAATGTGGTTTTTGCAATAGCTCGGTTACAACTACTAAAACTAGAAGGCAAAAACTGCTTATCCCCAACCTCTGGCGACGTAAAGTGGAATTTTTGAATTTATGTGCACATTAAATACAGCTGACTTTGAAAGCTTAATGTTCGTAGAACGATAGCTATTATAAAAATATCTCGCTCAAAAGAAATCATTTCCATCAGCAGAATTTCCATTTTCTTAACTTTATCTTTCTGGGCTGCTCTGTGCATCTTATCAGCAAAGAACAAAGGAAAAATCAGAAAACAAAGTTTTATCAGCTGAAAGCATTCGATTGGTGCAGATGGTCTTCGATTGTAAGATCAAAAGGTTTGGATAACTTAAAATCGAATTTGCTGAATCTTTCGTTGAACATGGAGGTCTGCAGAAAAAAAGACGAAAAAAAAGACTACTTGAGTGTTATTGCTTGTCTAGCTCGTTAGAACATCACTTTGCAGACAAAACGAATGCGCTGGCCGTTTCCCGACTGTCGAGCTAAAGCGACGAGCTAAATCGTCGACGAGCTAAATATTAAGCTCGTCATTTTAGCTCGACAGTCTGGAAACGGGGACGAGCCAAATAATTGGTGATTTGGCTCGATGAATTTGGCTCATTGAAACTATGAGCCAAATGCGACTAGCTCGACGTGAAAAGATCAGACGCAACTTGTAAAGAGTGGTTAAACTTAGCTCGTCTAGTTCCCGCATCCACACACTGATGAGCTAAATAGTGACGAGCTAAGTATCTACTACTCGTTCTGTAGCACGTCTACCGCTTCCACACTGTCGAGCTAAGGCATACGAGCCAGAAATTTGACTCGTCCGATTTAGCTCGACAGTGTGGAAACAGCTATTGTAATGTAATGTACTGTATGTATGTAATGATCAGGTGATCTGCTAGATTTCTGTTTTTTTATCTTTCGTAATTGGTCTCTTTTCTGTTTTTGTGTTACTATTATTTTGTAACGTATTAGTAATCAAGACTTCTTGAACATCATTCGAAGCTTAACCCTAT